>JAPKLX010000062.1:1276932-1295958 GCA_026898415.1 Leonotis leonurus
GAAGAATGAGAGCTGCATGCATGTAAAAAATCCTTCAACCTCTTCCAGCTATCGTTCCAACGTTCCAATCTTCAATACGTCTCTCCCTGATTTCCAAAGGAAAAACAGTAGCAGTAGCCAAAGTTACAACTCTTGTCGCCTCGCCGCGCCTCTCCCTCTAATTTCTTGGTTTCTCTCTGCACACGACAACCACAGAGCCCGCCGTCTTCACCATTCCTCCTTCTTACCAACCAAAAGTCAACCACGACTCTCCCTAACTCGCCCAACTCCGCTACCCGACTCGAATTACCCGGTGAAAATTCAATTTACGCAAGATTCCATTTTTTTTCTTCTTCCTCAACCTCTTTTGATTCTCGTAGTAAAAATTCAATTTTTGTGCAAGAAACTTTAAAATGCCGAGGAAATGAAATTAAGATTTTGGTTGTATGTCAAAAGGCTTTACTTGAAAATAAAAGAAATCTACTTGAAAGCTGGAAGAATGAAAATAAACTTATTATTTCTGAATGATCTGTCTAATAGTAATACTAAATTATATTTAATATAAAATTTGACAAAAGAAAGATGGTTAAGATGGAGAAGAACTTATTGCTTTCTTCTTGGGAAGAAAAATTGTTGCGTAAACTATGGGATAGAGAGAGATAAAAATGTGTTGAAGGTGTAAAGGATATGGTGTATAAATATAGAGATGAGAGTTACATATTTGTCACACTAGATAACTTCTCACTTCTAACTTGTATAGGTTTGATATATGTAATTATAGTATGAATCTTTTTGCAGAGATGAAGATTTTCTTGTAGTATAGGAAGCATTAGCACGCTCTACCATTTAAAGATTTGGCCAAAATATTTTGTTCTATACAAGTTAAAAGATTTGTTAGATTATAGGTTAGAATTTATATATATATATATATATATATATATATGGAATGGATGAAATGAAAATACAATTTTAGATGAGAAATGAGAATGAATTAAGACCATTTATTTATAAGATTGGATGGTTAAGATTGTATCTAATTAATTGATGTTAAATATAACAAAAAAATGAGTTAAAATAATGAGAGGGTAGTAGAGTAATTAGGATATTTGTTGTAACGGAATCATAACTTCGTTTTATGGAATAATTATAATTAATGATGAAAATATTCATTTATGATTTTATTATCAATTATGACAAATTACGAGTAGTAAAACTCCACATTGTATTTTCTCCCTAAAATACTCTCTAAAAAATTGTTTGTTGTAATATAAAATGAGAAATTATTTGTCTATCCCCACTAGTAAAGTTATATTTATTTTAAGTGATTATTCATTTATTTAAATATTTTAATTCGATATTAATTCATATTTTATTTGTATTATATTATACATTCTTGTTTGTATTCGAGTTTCATTAAATAACATCGTCACATACATTACAAATAATATATTTGGAATTAATTTTTAAGTTCTTAAAAGTTAACAATGAAAATATAACATTTTCTATTAATTTACAACCAATTTATTGCTGATATATATTGTTCAATAATAAATCTTAATTTGGAAGGATTAAATTATCTAATTACTATGTAGTAATATTTTAACGAGGACTAAAATTTGTTCATAAGTTTATATTTTAATTTAAATATATTGCACAATGCATAATCACCTTACAAATGATAGTTAATGCATGCTGCTTAAATGATTAATGCATATTCATGTAATGACTATGCAAATACATTAACTTGTAACTCATATTAATGTAATGTATATTACGTAAATGTGTCATAGATATTGCATTACACATAATGTATAATAATATAATTGTACGTGTAATTAAGAAGTGTATGCATTATTTGTTGTATGAATATGCACTATAAACTTTTTTATCAATTTTTTCTATAAGAAATATATTGGAGAGTATATACATACATATTGCATCATATCATATACATTAATAGTTTAGTGCATAATTTAATGTAATATAATATATTACAAATCAGTCAATTAGCATTTTTAATTTCTAATTGTGGGTTACATCATGCATAACATCTATATATATATATATAGAAAAGAGATCAAATGAGAATGAGTTTTATAGTGAGAAATGGGAATAAATCTGTACTATTGATTTTGTATGATCTATGGCTCATAATTAATCTATCTATTTTATTTAAATAATTATAATAACTTTCATTACTACTACAATAAGGATAAAATAGTAATATAGTTATATTTTTAACGGTCAATTTCCTTAATTCATGGGAATATATCTTAAAATTTAATTATGGTAAATATCTTTATGTACTACTAATTCTAATTTATTCTCACGACATTTTCCTTTAAAATTATGCATGGTAATTTTAAAACCATTTTCTAATTTAATTATGCATGTCACTTATAATTATTTTCATTAATGGGAATATTATTACTTAGTTATCAAATTTAATTTATGCAAATAAAGAATGACACCTAACCTATTGATAGAATATGCATTTAGGAATAATCTTCGATGCATTATATTAAATTAAAAATGCATTAAAAATAAATAAATTTCCAATACAAAAAATTAGGCCGGTTCATTAATATAAATACTAATATTACAATTAATTTTTATTTACATAATTTTTATAGTGTTATTTTGTTTCCTATTTTTTTATATTGTTATGCTATTTAAAAATACATTTACGTAAATACTATATAATACATAACATATATTTTTCACATTTTGTACTTAAACATGAGCATTACTTTTTTTTTTTGCATGAATATATTACATTAGAAATACTGTATCTCAAATTTCTTTCAATTTACCAACACATTGAATAGAGTTTAAAACTTTGGTATGATAATTTAATCAATCTTTAATTAGGGTATATTATCTACTAAAAATATATAATTTAATTAATTATTTTTATCATCATTTTGGAATGCAACAACTTTTATATAATGCATCACAAAGTTAATGTGTAAGATTATTTTAACAAATGTATCAACTTTGTACATAATATGCATCCACTAACTTTAATTTAAATTTAAATTTAATATATTTATATTTTATGCATTATAAAATGCAATGTGATGCATTAAATTTGTTTGCACAAGTTTATAATTTGTGTTAATGCATCCAACCGTATTATATCAATAATAAAAATTAGAGAAAAACTGTATTAGAAATGCATATTCAAATTAACTTCTTTCAATTTAATAAGACACCAAACATGGTTTAATATTTTGATATAAGCTAGGATTTATCTACCTCAATTAGAGTATATTATTTATATAATTTAGTTTTTTATTACCGTTAAAATAATATATTTTTGATGCATTAACACAAATTAGAAATTTGTTAAACATATTAAATGCATTATACAGTAACTTTTAAATTTTAAGAAGCACAATATATATTTTTTAAAGTCAAATAAGTTATGCATTTCTAAACATAATCTTATACATCAACATTATGATGCATTTTATATACTAAATTGATGCATTTCTAAACATAACCTTATACATCAACTTTATAATGTATTATACGGATCAAATTGATGTATTTGATGACAATGATAAGAAAAAAAAAATTAATAATTAAACTATAGTATATGAATTATACTCTAATCGAGAATGGATGAATTGCATTATAAATGTTTTACGTTTTATTTATTACATTTTTATAGTTGACCATGCATTTCATTATGTCGATCATGCATGCATCGATGTTATTATATATAATATATAATTTCAAAAAATTTGCAAGTCATCGTGATATACTACAAATAAATGTATGATAACTTTATGCGTAGTAATATTATAAACGATATTTATAGACCTTAATTTGAGAGCATTATATTTTTCATGCATGAATTGCATTATAAATATGTCTCAAACTTCTTGCAATATATTAAAACACTGAGTAAAGTTTAAAATTTTAGTGTAAGAGTTCATTCATCCTCAATTAAAATATATTATTAATCTAATACAACTTAATTATTTTTTAAAAAATATTATCATTATCAAATACATCAACATAGTTCTTAGAATGCATTACAAAGTTAATGCATACAATTATGTTAATAATGTATCGGCTTAGTACAGGATATGCATCACTAGTCATTTAATTTAAAATTTAAAATTAATATATTTTGTATATTATGCATTATAAAATATTGTGTAATGCATTAAATATGTCTACACGAGTTTATAATTTGTGTTAATGTATTAAAACATTATCATACTAATAATTAAATAAGAAAAAAAAGTATTACTAGATCTTATGAATAATGTACCCTAGTTGAAAGTATATAAACCCTTATATGAAATATTAAATTATGTTTAGTGTGTTAATAAATTAAAATAAATAAAATTACAAGAGATATTTCTGATACAATTATAGAATTTTTAAATTCACGTACGTGATGCATTCCATGCACTAAGTTGATGCAATTTTAAACATAAGCTTATGCATTAACAGTGTAGGACTTTTCCACCGTTCGTGGTGGGCACACCTTAATTAACGTGCTCACGGATGATGTGACAATATCACATCAACACGAGTTATTATATTTTTATTTTCTACTTTTTTTTAAATAATATTAAAATATACTCTAATCAATAAACTCTATTCAAAACGTGATAATTACTATAAAAAAACTAATTAAAAATTCAATATTATGAACTAGACATGTCACATTGCTTGCATACATATTAAACCCACACGCTGCGGACGAGTGATAATTTTCGTAAATTTGTGATGCATTTTGTAAATTAAATTAATGCATTTAATGAGTTTAATTATTGTATAAATTGAAAATTAATATATTTTTACATTAAATTAACAACATATTTATTAGATAAGAAGGATACATGTGACGTTGTATAAATTAGTAGATTCAATTTGCATACTTTCCATATAATAAATAGATTTGTTCTTAAAATAGGGTAGGAGGCGTTTACATTTAATTTAGAGTATACAATATTACCCTTTAATTAGTTATTAAGGAATGTATGTTGAAAATTAAAAGCACATTTCAAAATCAATCTTAACCATTCAATTTTTAAAATTAAAAGTCTACATACATTCTTATTTCTTATCTAAAGGGGTATTCTCATGGGAACCATCCCCTATATATATATATATATATATATATATATATATATATATATATATATATTAAAATAAGGTTTTTAATTGAACATCAATTATAATGGTAATTTTGTAATTATATGCAAATTAATGCATCATTACATAAATATAAATTAAATAATTTAAATTACTAATAAATAATGATTAAAACTTCCAAATTATTGGCAAATGAAAGGAATATTCCAAATTATTTGGCAAATGAAAGTAATAAAAGTAAGTATTCAATTTTTTTTATAACTATACTTTTTAATTTTTAATTTATTTGTATGTAAAAACATGTACAATATACATCATAAATTAAATATTGTGATGAAAATTATAATTAGATATATGATATAACAAAATAATTTCATATGAACAAATTACTTTCATTTTAAATATCTAAATAACTATATATATATATATATATAATTAGGTTCATGAGAAAGAATTTAACCATTAATGATTAATTTATAATCAATAATATATGCATAGTGGATTTTAAAGAAATCAAAATCGTTGGAATCGAATTGTAATTGGATCATAATTGATAATTCTAAAACCATAATTGTAATAGTCGATTATAATCATTTCTCACATCATAATATATATATATATATACACACACACACACACAATTAATATATTTGTACATATACAAGATTTATACAATATATATGTGATTATTACATTTGTTCTTATATCATTAGTGATTATTTTTATAATAATTATATTATTCATTTGAAAATTTTATGAAGTAAATTAAATTAATATCATTTTTTAAATAGTTTTAAAATAATCTTGTATGAGAATTATACAATAAATATAATATAGTTTAATTTTCTCATTAGTGGCACTATAGTTTTTAAAATAATATATTTGTTTAAATAATATTTATATTCTCTTTATCAACTAAGACTATAAAAAACTGAGACTTAATTTTTAAAAATAATTTTTTTCTATTTGAAAATGTAATTGACGGTCCAATAAGAAAACATGACACACTTTTAACGGGACATGTAGAGTAATATTTTTATTACCCAAATTATAGGTTACATGTTTTCACTAAATATTAAGTCTTCAATTTTGTATAAATGATTATTTTTTTCTAATTTTATTCTTTATTTGTTTTTGTCGAGACCAAATATATGTGAATTGCTTTAAGAAAAAATATGTTCATTGTCGGATTGTAAAATCGTCGTTAATCTTGATATTTTAATTCCATAAATTTGAATTGTCCGTTTTAACCGTAAAATAGTTTATATGTCATCTCACTCTTTTTTGCATGTAAATACATTTTTTGGAATACTGGAAAAAATGGCGAAATTATTAAAAATGATTTAAAAAATGATGAATTGTTAATCGAAAATAAGGAATTTATAAATAAAATATGTTATCAATTTTTTCTATTATATATATTTTACAAATCAAACAGACCGTAATGTACCATATATGTTCTTACTTTATAAAAAAGATTCTTATATGAAATTAAAATGAGAAGATACATTAACCATATATTTGGATTAATCTATTAACTTGATGTTAGATTAAATATGATAAATTAATTAGCATGAAACCTAATAAATCAACTATATTTTTTTTCTTGCATGTTTATATTTGGAGCATAATAAATTATTTATATTTAGTTGTAACCATCGTGCTCCACTAAAAATGTAAAACAATGTTACTCCTTTTTTAACTATTTTCGTGCATGTCACGGGTACACAAACTAGTAATGCATAATACACAAATATGTAATGCATAATTGCATCACACATAATGCATAATAATATAAATTTTTGATTAACATTAAACCTTAAATTATAAACTGTTAATCCTAAAATATGATTTGATTTAGGGTTTATAGTTTAAGCAGTAATGTGCATTATTTTTGTAAGAAATATGCATTATAAATCGCAAGAATATGCATTATATTTTATGAATACACACTATAAATTCTTTTGAGTAATTTTTATATATAAATTATGCATGATTTATAAATATATTATACTTGGACAATGATGCATTAATGCATATGAAATGATGTATTGTCAAATATTAATACCTGTGCACCAAATGTTAAACTGAAAATAATACATCATCTCTGTAATTTTTGAATCAATGTTTTATCAATTAATAAAAGTGCAATGCATAATTCACATATACTACTATGCATTACAAATAATCCAAATGCATAACTTATGTGGCTTGATTTTTTCATCACACATGCATATTTTCACTACACACACAAATTTACACTACTTCATATTATTTAGATTTATAGGCAATACTTTAATTTTTTAACTATATTTGGGAGAGTATGATATATTTAATGAAAGACGTAATTTAAGAATAGTGATAATAAGGTAAATTTATTTCTCTCTTTTACCCTTCTAACAATTGTAAGTGAATAATAATATATATGTTTATTAAATTATGCCTCTAATCCAACCATTAAACTCTTTAAGATCAATAATTCATAATTATTTTTATTTCTCATCTTAGACTTCATTCTCATGAGAACCACCCACATATATATATATTAATTATATTTCTAGAACGTATTTAACTCTTATTCTTCTAATAATCTAATACACATACTATTAATGATTATATAACAAATAAATAAAAATTCTATTTGTTATGTTTTAATTAGGGGCGCAACTTAGACTACAAAAAACTCGAAATATATAATTTTTTTAATTAAAATAACAAGTATGATATATAAATCTAAGAAATTTCAAATAATTATTTAGAATTGGGTTGTCACATATATGATACACATGAGTATAATAAAAACATTGACATTTAAATTCACGTTTTCTCAAAAAGCAGTTCAAACTTAATAACTCAAAATATTGTACTGTAAATAGATTCACACTTGTCACTGATATATGAAGCACACATTATGTTGGAGAGAATAGATGATATTCATCGGTAAGATCCTACAAAATAAATCTCATGGCTAAGTAGAGATTGATAGATGTTAACCTTTTCTCCAACCTTATCACTTCTAGTGCTTCCTAAACTTAATATCTAATCATTCTAACATCGACTTATTAATTACTTGTAGGAATCAGTAACATTTATATATATATATATATATATATATATATATATATTATTTTTAAATATGAAGGTCAACAAGGTTTGACTCGATATTAAAGTGATGTGAAATTTAATTTAAAATAATTAAATGAGTCAAGATCGATCTACGTTGAGAGTATGATCGTAGTATAATTAATTTCTCGAAACCGATTTCAGGTGAGTGGGAAATAATTGTTTAAAGTATGTCACTTGAGAAATGGAGCTATGGGATTAAGAGTTTTAATGCAAAAATTAAGAATCTTAATGTAAGAATTAATTCTTGTCCCACATTGAATGTTGTAAGAACATTATTGTGTATTTAAAGTGCATAATTACTTCTTGGGTTAAGTAATTTGATAAAGCCCATACACGTGTGTGCCGCCGCCGCCTGCCCGTCTCACCGGTGGGCTAGTTGGGCTCGACTTTGGGCTCGGCTTTGGACTTCAGCACTTGGGCTTCGGCACACGGCCTCGGCACGTGTCCTTGGCACGTTGCCTCAGCACGCGGCCTGTAACTCCCGCAACGACTTGTAACAACTCGTTGTCTTGATGGGCTTTGAATAACTTTGAAAAGCCATCAATTCCTCTGGCGCCCCCATGGGTGGTCTAGCCCTATAAATAGGGTCTTCAGCATCCACTCTAGACGAACACTCTCTGCATATTCACTATCATACTGATGCATATACTATCCTTTTGCATCTAGAAGCTCTGTCTGAGCCTTGTCCAGTTCGGCGGAGCTCGGTCGGTCTGCAGTGCTGCCACTGTCCGAGACTAAGCCGTTTTATCTTTGGGGACTGCCGCCGATAAGGAGCACTACCTTGATGTTTCAGTCTTGCGGAGAGAGGAGACCCCGACTCGGCTGTCCCAAATTTCTGTTTTTTAGTTCATTCTGTAACATGTTCGTTGTTTTAATTTCCTTTGTAACTCACTCCTGTTCTAGTTTCTGTAATTCAGTACCTGTAATCAACAATCACGAGACTAAAATTCCCATCGTTCGTTACTGTATTGCACTGTTCGGGAGGAGATTCTGACGAACCTTAATACTGACTTAAAAACTATTTGACATTAACACATTTGCTGGAAATGGCATCCTCTGCATCGACAGACTCAAACATCGCTGCTGCTTTTGCTTCCGTCATTGCTTCTGCAACTGTTCCTGTTTCCGCCTCTGTCACGCATGTTGTTGTTGGTAGGTCTTCGACTGTTCCTATTGTCATTGACGGCCTGTACAGGTTGAACTTGACATTATTTTATCTTAAGTTGTTCAAATAATGCCGCATCCAAAGAAATGATATAACCCCCCACGGGAATAGGTTAAACGCTGCTAGATCGTCTGCTAGCACCCACATCCACGAGTCGATCCTGACAGTCGCATCAACCCCACTCAAAAATAAGGCAGCAAAGAGCACGTGTGCCGCCTTAAGGTATAATTCACCGTCAGGATCTTGAACCAAAAGGTTCATGAAAGTCTTTAATACAACACCGCCTGTTGTGGAAAATGTACCGCAAATGGCATTATAAAGCTCGACGTGCCCTAAGTCATATGTATTCATGTGTCGAAATCTGAATGGGTAAAGCGAAGACCGCTAATCAAGTAGTATTCCTCTACACCGAAACGGTATGGACCACTGTTCACAGCGAAGAATAAACCTTCGTCATCGTCCTCGTCAGGCTCCACCATTCATGCCACCAAGTACGAAAGCGCCCCCGAACACTTTTGTGCAGTCTCTAGTCAACAAAATAACCGAAACATCCATTCCTAAACCGCTGCAATAGCGGCTCATCTCCTACATGCCTTAATGTCTTGCAAATTTGTTCTAATACCAATTCTTTATCGTACATGCTCGCTACTATAGTCGAGTCCAAAAGCTCAGGTCTCAAATACAGGATCTATTATTAATTATTTATAAAATTAAATCAATATAATAAACTGCTACACAATTTAAATTAAATAACTAAATAATAATGAAATTAACAAATAACATGATAATCACATTCAATTTTTTAAATGCAACGTATATTAGAGGCTATTTATCACTAATATTTCATGCAACATAATATTAGGGGTACATCCATCCAATTCTATATCATAACTAAATATCGTTTTTGAAAAACCCGTACGTAGTATTTCATATGGATATTATAATTATTTGTCAACCTATGAATTAATTAAAAATAAAATGAAAACTCGGACAATATTTTTGAAAACCCGGACGGTTTGTGTCCAACACATGAACCGTCCGGGTTTACGTAATATACCCCATATATTTGCAATTTTTTTTACAGAAATTACCAATCCTATATTTATTTAATAACAAAAATAATAAAATCATAACTAAACATATTTTTACACTATTTTACAAAAACTATCAATCATATATCATAGCTAAACATTTTTACACTATTTTACAAAAACTATCAATCATATATCATAGCTAAACATAATTTTCGAAAAATTCGAACGTGGTATTTTATATGGATATTATAAATAATTTTCAATCCATGAATTAATTTTAAAAAACAAAATTGAAAACTTGGGCATGAAAAATGAAAACCCGGACGTCTTTCACTATAAACCTGGACGGTTTTGGTCCTACATGTGAACCATCCGGACTTTCGTATGTGACAATATATACTTACAATTTTTATAAAATAAGTATATGTCCTATATTTAATTAATAAGTACATGTCCGGGTCTATGATTAAGGATAGATTTTGTAATTTTTCAACGTTCATGTATATTTAAAACCTCATCTACATATATGTTTAATTAAATAATTACATGTTTGATATTTAAATCATATATTTATATCATAATTAACATTTGTCAAAAAAAAAAAAACATGTAAAAATATGGAGAAAAATACTTGTCCTATATTTAAATCATAGTTAACAATTGTAAAAATATGGAGAAAATAAAAATACATCTTCTATGCTTTAAATCATAATTAACAATGTAAATGATACATGTCATATGAAAATTACAATTCTTCATTCTATATATAAATCATAATTTGCAATTTTAAAAAAAAAAAAAAAAAAAAACCTCTTCTTCAGCCATGGTTTTCGTTGTGGTGGGTTGTCCTCCGCCGCTTCTCCGCTGCTTCTCTGGCCTAAATAATATATCAAAGTCAAATATTACAAAAATAAATATGAAAAAAATGAAGGTTTAATTGAGGGAAAATATTTGCACAACCTTCGTGAGAAAATATTTGCGTGGGGATGAAAATTAAATTGATAAATATGAAAAATTAATAAATACGAAAATAATTGAGAGAAAATCAATTTTGCAAACCTTTAAATTCTCTCAGGAAAAAAAAATTAATTTTCCCTTGTCTGCCTGCTTCAAGAATAATATTTGCACAACAATACATGGCCCTTTCTCTCTTGTGTGAAGAATGAATTTTGAAAATTTAATTCTCTCTTGCATGAAGAATGAATTTTGAAGACCGGACAATCTCTTTCTCTTTTAAATAATACCCGATCCTTCTATCTATTTCCTATTCAAAAACTCATTGAGTGTATACAGTATACCCAGCCCCTCTCCTCTCTCTCCTATTCAAAATCGGTATCAGTATAAGTTTGACTTATTAATGGAATCTTTTGTTTTGTTGTTATCCCCTACACCCTAAAAGTAGGTGACAAAGTTGCAGGAGGTAGCATGCAGGTGGTTAAGGGTTTTTAGCCGATAGATAGTAAGGCTATATTAGTAATTTAGAGTATTTTTCTTAGAAATTTTAGAAAGCGAGTATTTATCAATTACAACTTACATAATAGAATATTTTTCATAAATTATCCTAAAATTATTTGTTTATAGGAGAGAGAAACTACTCCGATATTTATTTTGCAATTAAATTTCAATTATGTTGAAGATAAATTTTGTCTGCAAAATGTATTTTACCTTAAAGTTGGAGATGACCTTGACCTAAGTGGTTTGGTTTCAAACTTTCAATTATGATTTTGTGGAACCAAATTTGCACATGCCTTTTGTTTTTAATATATTTAAATATTTACAAATTTCATATACTCCTTCTCCTTCTGTCTCACATTATTAGTTCACCTTTTTTTTTTGGGGTGACTCAAACCATTAGTACAGTTTCTTTTTTTGGACTATTTTAAAACTAACTCAAATACTTAACCCAACCCAATTAACATTCTAACCTAAACACATTATCCCTCTAATCCCTAACCCTAGTCCAGTACCCCCATGCTCCATCGCCTCATTTCCCTCTCTTCCAACTTCCTTCTCCTGCTCATCTCTCTCTTCCAACTTCCTGCTCCTCCTCGGCGAAGAGCGACTCGAGGTAAGGTTTGGTGATGGAGGCGAAGGGCACGGCGGTGAGTCGAGGGAGAGGGAGGCTGCGACGCATGCAGCGCGGATGGAGGTGCAAACAGAGGGCGTCGAGGACGGTGCGGACGGAGGTGCAACCAGTACGCCGGAGATGAGGGCGATGAAGCAGCGACGCTGCGGCGTCATGGTTGTTCCTACTTGCTCGAAATGCCAAAATTTCTTTATCCAGATGTAGATGTGTCACGCCCTCACTTCACTAAGGATAGTAAAGTCAGGGAAACCGTGACTTGGGAAGGGATTAAAGAAGTCGGGATAGAAATGGGATAATGGAACGAGGACGAAACTGAACAACAATCTCATAACTGGGCGAATAATTCATTGTACATGATTTGCAAGAAAAGGGTTTGAGTCTTATGCTCAATGCATGCAACATAACATGAAAGAAACTCGAGTCTTAGGTTTATTACATAATGATCTCAAACTAGCAGCGGAAAGTGAAACATAGGGATTTTGTCATGCCATTGTAAGTGCTGAGTACAAATTGTACTCAGTAGACACATGCCGAAACCACACACATACAAATATAATTGTCATGCCATTGTAAGTGAAACACAGGGATTTTGTCTCTAAAGAACCTATGTTCACTAAAATCCTTTTGTGAAATCTTAAAGTTCGACAGCTGTCTAAGTTCTTTAGTAATCTACCATATCTGTAACTTCTTCTTCTTCTTTGTGTCGGGAAGGTGGCCACCTTCCACAAACACCTTGACCATCCAACCCGCTTGATGACTCACGGTCACTTTAACCGGCCAACCCGCTCGATGACTCACAGTTACTTTGTGTACACTAGTCCTAGTAGGACAGTTAACCCACCAGGACCCGAATTCGATTCTTTTAACTTAATTGAGCACAAAGGTATCATACGAAAATCATAAATGTTTTATGGCAGACAATACTTGAAACATATTTTCAATTCGAAATCTCTTCGAAAATAAAATAACATAAATGCATATGAGCACACATATTTTATTTTGTAGACGAAAGCCTACATTGATGTATAGGATAGAAAGCCTACTTGAATAGTCTCGACTGGTGATAACTTCGTTCCCAGAATTCAGATCTGAGCTTTCGTCGAAACCTTTAATAAAACTCGAGTGAGACTCAATGTTGAGTGTATCTAATATTCTCTAAGACTAAGAAACTAGTATCCTTTATCATTTCGAAAATTGTTCTTGGGTCTTAACTCGATTAATATTCTAGCATCTTAATTATTGTCTAGAGGTGTCGTTTCTTAATTTCTAATTCATGCTAAGATTTGAAAATTTACTATACCCAAGTAGTTAACTATTGGGAAAAAGAATAAAAGGCTTAATATCTTATACTTGAATCAAGATAAATAATTTCTAATAGGCTAAGAAAATCTCAATTATCGTACTCTAAGTATGCTTTATAATTTAATCATTTCTCGTGATTAAATTCTAACTAATTGATTAAATTCTAATTAATAATTTAAATTTTCTAATTTAGTATTATAATTCTATTATTGGACTTAACCCAATTAAATTAAGTCTTAATCTATTTAAAATGCTACTAGCCCCTTTAAATTAATTAAGTGAACCCACTAATTAATTAACTTAACCCATGCATCCATTGGCTAGGTCCATTCAGATTATTAAACTAAGCCCAATACCTTAGTTAAATCAGGCCCGTAGGGATTTAAATTCTTTTTCGGCCCATCAGATTCAATATCTTGGTCCAAATTTCATTCCTAAGTCTGGCCCATATCTCCTATCTAACTTGGCACTTGAGCTACATTAATTTAGGCCCGTCAGAATTTCATCTCGGCCCAGTAACAAGGCCCGTACCCGGCCCATGCTCCAAATACCCCTAATCTAGATTTAGTCCTAACCCTAAGTAGACACAACACATCTATCCCTTACTCCTCACTCTCCACCGTGCTATCTCTCTCTGTCGTTGCTCTCCTTCTCTGCCTCGTCTCTTTCTCGGCGCTCTCACCCTCGCCACCTCTCCGCTGTGTCACCTCCACCGCCTTACCCATTCACCGTCTCTCTACTCTTTCTCCCTCGGCCTCTCGTGACCGCTCACGGTGGCGGCGGCAGCGTCAGGCTTTCGCCAGAGCTTCTTCATGATGCTGCCGTCGACTATTCTTCCTCCCTTTCTGTTCTGGCCGACGGCGGAACTCGTCGGGCCTCACTCGTCGAAAACTCGATGTATACTCTCTTCTCCCTATTTAATCATTTTCTGAAAAAAAATTCACCTAATCTCCTAAGGTAATCTTAGTCTTTAACTCTCTTAAATTCTTTGTTTCTTTTCTACTCTTTGTTTATAGCAGGAAGGCAGAACCTCCATGTCTCAACCCTCTTGTTTTTTTTTGGTTGGACGGAGAGGCTTTCGCCGGCCGTCGACTATCTAAGGTGAAAAACTAATCCCTTTTTTTTCTCATTCTTTTTTTCTTTTTAAATTTTAGATGCAGATTTCTATTTCTGAAATTAGTACCCTGCATGTTTAGTTTATTCGTGCTCTGTGTTCGTTGATTTAAGAACTCCTTCTTGTTCTGAGAAATCGATTTTGGGGTGGAGGGAATTTCGGTAAAAATTATGTCTTCATTTCATTGCTGGTGAACTAATATGTCTTCAATATTATGCTTTCAATTTATATACTTGCATGTTCTTAAACTTGTGAATTTCGATAAAAAGGAAAGTCTTGGGAGAAGTTTAAATTTTCAGATTTGATTTCACCGTTTACTGACTGGATTTCGTTCCTTCTTGTTATTGAGGAAATTGATTTGGATGGAGCTAGGAGCTGGAATGACTTGGGTTCGAAGCTGGGTGGTTCAGGAAGGTATAATTTTTGAATGTTGGGCTCTAAATTTTGGGAATCGAAGTGTCTTGTGGTTCCATTCTTAGAGGAAAGTTGTTGCGTATACTCTTATTTGTTTACTGCTATAAGTTCGAAATTTCTAACTTATTTTCTAGTTCTTTTGTGTTTGGAACTCCTAAGTTCAGTATGCTGTTCTATTTTTGAATTGTTGATGTTTTATAATTTCTGCCAAGGAAATTTGGTAATCTGGACTTTAAAGTTTCAGTCTCTTTTCTTTATAACATGCTGGGGTCTAAGCGTGGTTAAACTACAAACCTGTCATGTTATGCTTTCTAAGTTGTCATGATGCTCTAGTAGATTTTTAAGAGGTGTTAATAGCTTTTAAAGTTCAATATGACAGTTGTTATTCATATGTTTTGAACTTAATGATTATGACTAGAAGGTTTGAGATCTTTATACCCGGAGGGCAGTTACTGATGGCCTTGAATCTGGTCAAGTCTCATCCTCCTTTGATCCTCTCTACGATTTTATCTCTAAGCTTTTCTTTTCTAAGTGTTGTTTGTGGCTGAAATCTTTTTTAGACAGAAGTATGGTTGGTATTTATAGTGAAAGCTTGGCTAAGGAAAAAGGGTTAATCCCCTTTGTTTTTATGCTGCAGATGCTTGCATCATGGTAACAAGAAGACAAACACAGCAGGCTTCTGGAGGGGGTAAAAGGAAATCTTTTATTGGTAGGGGTGTTAAGTCTCTTTCTTTGAAGATATATCTTGATTCTTATTACATCATCTACGCTTGGATATTTTTCTTCATGTTGCAGCTCATATCCTAGAAGAGAAAGGGCTGACCTTGCAACACATATGGGACAGAGAGCTGCATCGAGGAGGTCAGCGACCTGGTCCTTCCTGGACTAGCATACTGGTCATTCTGGCCCTCTCTTTTCCCTGCTGAGCGGCTGTCCCAAGACAGCACCCCTGCTTCCTTCCTTTCCTCTTCTCTCTTTCACCAATTGGGATTTGTACTATTGGGAGAAAATTTAAAATACCCAATTTGAAAAATGTACATGAAGTAAATAGCCATTTCTAATGTTTCATAACAAAAATACCCACTTTTTCTCTTACACCACCATAATTACCTAATTATTTTACACCAACTACCCACGCACCCACCCACACCTAATTTAAAATTTTCCTACCGAAGCCCCACCTCCCTCTCACTGTAATACATCTCACTGTAATACATCGCTCAAATACCGTAAGTTTTCGCCGCCGACTCAAATCCACACCGTTGAAACCACCGCCGTTAGCACCCGACACCCAAACACCGATGGCAAACTCCGAAGAAGAGATCCCCCGAGAAATTCAGGTAAATACCTCTACCTTCTGCATATTGTATATAACTATATATAGTTACGGTAGGTACGTATTTTAATTTTTTTACATGCTGCTTGACGTATTTTGATGTTTTATGTACATAAACTGGTAGATATAAGTCTTGTAAACACAAAACATGTAATACCGCCGGGAAAAACGTATCTACCGCACGTGTGCATGACGCGCGGTAGATACGTTCTAAAGTATATATACGGGCGGTATTTACGTATTGTGGGATAACATAGTCTTATCTTTGCATATATACGTGTACCGTGCACAAATATACATCTACCGCACGTAAAATATGAAGTGCGGTATTTGCGGTATTTACTGTATTTCGGGCGGTATTTATACCGTTGGAGTATACGTATTTTTATCTTTCGAAATATATATATATTGCAGTGTATACCCAAACGTATAGATACCTTGGTAAATATTTTACACATTTACGTACGCAATTTATGCAATTTATATACACATTTTACGTATGCAATTTATGCAGTTTATATACACATTTTATGTACCCTAACTTAATAAATATTTTAATTGTGTAGGCATCGGAGCGTCCGTGGTATCGTAGACCCGAATCAGTTCTTCGTACATCGGTGCCGAATACATATTACCGGATTAATTTATTAGAGGAAATCCGGATCACACTTCTTGAGGTCGGGGGTGATGATTTGCTCGATAGGTTTCGTAATGGACCTTTTGGACATTTTATAGGGTGGACACCGGGCAGCATTTGTTCTGCAGCCCTACACGGCCTAGCCTCTCGTTGCATTTGGTCCCCTACCGGCATTTGGTTCCACATCAACGGGAGGGATCTTGAGTACACGATACAGGATCACGCGGTGATCACGGGGTTGAGATTTGGGCGCCCTAATTTCGACAGCACTCGTTCCCATGATCCCAGTGGCCTTCAGATATTCGAGATGGCATGCGGCGGCGGCCATTTATCCGGAGCGGATTTGCTCAGGCGCTTCCGGAAGCACAGTATTCCACAGGAGGATGACCTATACATAGCAGTGGCCCACATACTGATGGCATCGATATTTATCTTCGGGCATGACGCTCAGAAGATAGTCTTCCCGTGGCTGTGGACTCTGGCATCAGACATGGACACATTCTACGAGTACCCGTGGGGAGCACATTCGTTCAAGATCCTCCGTCATTATATGAGAAAGATTCCAGACAATGCGAGATATCATTTCTACGGTCCTGCTTGGGCGTTGATGATTTGGGGATTTGAGGTGATTCCCGGGCTGGGGATGACTGCTGGGAGGCCTCGCGGTCAAGGATTATATCCGAGATGTCTTCGGTGGAATTTCCGAAAGACTCCAGATATCCAAGACTCTTCAGACATTCGGAGTTTTTATATGGATTTGGAGGTAAGTTGAAATTTTTCTTTAATATATTATTTTAATTTACTTAATTAATATTTAAGTTAATTGAATATGTTTTTATTATTTTGCAGTGCTATGATATGACGAACATCATTCTTGATGACGCCGAGGTATCCCTACCTCACGTGAGATCAGTGGAGGGACTAGGCACGTTGTCGGTACGGTACGCTCCTCCGACGAACGTTACGGCGAGGACCGAGCACACTTCAGGTGAGCAGCGTCGTGTTCGACGTACACGACCACCTGTTACTGTAGAGGAGGTACACGGTGCTCGATCTACTCAGAGTACGAGGCCCGTAGTGGATGATCCGCCTGCCGAGCACACCGACCACACATCTCGCTCTCCTCGACGTCGTACCGGCACGGGGAAGCGTGCACGCGTGCCTAGGATTGATTCTTCTTCGAGTAGCAGCGGAGGGGCTCTGAGACCAGAGCCATTAGAGGCACGTATGCGAGCGGTCGTACGATCTGAGCTGAGTGCACACGAGGCACGTGTGCGGGCAGACCTTCAGGCTTATGAGACGAGGCACAGACAGGAGTTGCAGGCTTCGGAGAGGAGGTATATTTCAGAGATTCGAGCTTCTGAGAGCAGGCTGAAGACGTAGATGCAGGGGATGTTTGATATGATGAGATGTGGCCGATCAGGACGCAGTTCTCCGGTGATAGAGACCCGGAGACGCAGTCCTCCCATTACAGACTCCGCTCATCCGTCTAGTGCCGCTGACGATGCCGCTCGGCCATCTACTGATGTGGCTGATGATTCTGCTCGGCCATCTACTGACGTGGCTGATGATTCTGGTCGAGCATCTGATGTGAGACAGGTATTTCTACAATTATTTAAATTTTGTTTCAGTTCAATTTTTTAATACTATTAGCTTTAATTAATTGTCTCATTCACCTTTAGTTTAATAGATTAATATTCCTAGTTTTAATTAAT
>JAPKLX010000062.1:1295968-1450169 GCA_026898415.1 Leonotis leonurus
TCTCATTCACCTTTAGTCTAATAGATTAATATTCCTAGCTTTAATTAATTGTTTGATTTAATTTGGTTTTAATTTTTTAAGATACATATATTTTGTAATTAATTATTTAAATAATTAGGGGTCGATGGAATCCGGCGAGGGAATCGCATACGGTAGTCCTTCAGGGTCATATCGTCCTCCTACTTCCCCTCCATATCCTCTCGGTGGTGTGTACCAAGTTTTTTGCGACTTCATAATGAAACCCGACGATGAGACAGTTACACTCATCGGAAACGAGGCTCCTATCACAGTCCAAGATTTCAAGATAATGCTCAACATGACTGAAGATTTCTTTGTAGAGGTAAATTTACGTAATTAATTATATTAATTTTGGTGATTTATTTTATACAGTTTATTTTTTAATAATCTTTTTCTATGTAGACCATAGATTTGTACATGGCCATACTCCAAAAAAGGATTGTTGACAATTGGTGGGTGTTCCCGAGCAAAACGAAGGGGAAGACAGTGATATGCAAATCCGATTTCTTTGTAAGTAAATTTTCAATTTTTAAGTAGATTATAGTTAATTTTACCTTAATTTAGTTAAATTTTAACTTTTTATTGATTGATTATCAATGTTCATATTAATATTTTATAGGCAAGATTAGAATATGAATTTAAAAATTTTGTGGGCGAGAGTCGATCATTGGAATTGGTTGGAAGGGGAGCATTGGATGAGCACATTAGAAATAATTGGAAGCCAAGTCAATGGTTGTGTGATGTTGTGGGGGGGTCTGCTTATGGACCTACTGGTACTGCATGGTGGGATGCATCAGAAGTAAGTTTGTTTTTTTAATATAGTTATAAAATAATCATTGCATATCTTACTAATTGTGTTGTGTTTTAATAATTGTAGGTAATATTTCCGATTCTAGTGATGCATCATTTTGTAGTAGTAGTTGCTGACATGACAAGTCGTACACTGACATTGTACGACTCTAATTGACATGCAATTACGAAAGAGGTTCGACGGACAAGGATGAGGGCACTCAGACCATTGGTTTATGGTGTTATGGCGACGATGCTACATGGGATGTACTATAGGTAAATCCTATTTAATATTTAATATATATTGTAGGTAATATTTTCTATTTTCAATATATATATATATTTATTTATTTGATTCAATATATATTAAATATGGGATGTACTATAGGAACAACACATTTGGATATGGAGAGAACAGACAGTTGTTCGCCTGGCGACATCCAGATCAAAGTGATCAATTCAGACAAACAGATAGTCATAGTTGTGGGCCATTAGCCTCCATGACAGTTGAGCGAATTATCAGTGGATGGCCTACAGTTGAGTGGGGGTCGGCAAATATTAAAACCTATCGTACTCTTGTCGCTTGTAGCATATTTAATATGTGTCATTGATTTTAGAATTTAAGGGGCTGATAGGTTTCGAACCCACGCCAGTTTAGTGAGGAGATCTTATAGGTGCGAGAGGTGCCAGTCGAGCTATTGCTCTTATTCAATAAAATTACATCTACAAATAATTATATACTTATCTCTAGTAATCTATACAAAACCAACACATAAAACAGAAAAACAAAAAACTGGGGCTGATGGGTTTCGAACCCACGCCAGTTCAGGGAGGAGATCTTATAGGTGCAAGAGGTGCCAGTCGAGCTATTGCTCTTATTCAATAAAATTACATCTACAAATCATTATATACTTATCTCTAGTAATCTATACAAATATATTAAATATTTTGAACCCAAGCCCTTTTAGAATATATTGAATATATAGTCATGACAAATTAATAACAAATAAATCTTCATAACAAATAAGTCTTTATAACAACAAATAAGTTTTCAAAACAAATTAGTCTTCATAATCATCATCTACTTGGGGGCAATTCGGACTCGTATGTCCGGTGATACCACAATGAGGACATGGTTGTCTACCTCTCCTACGTCTCCCAGATGTTTCCCCTCCTGATCTACGTCTACTTAGTCGAGGTCGACCCGGCATTCGTATGGCTTTGTTTGGCAAAACTTCTGTATTTGCGACATTGGTTGGTAGGACCCAATTATTTTTGTGAGGAACACGTGCAATGTGTACTCTGTAGGCGTCCTGCATCACCGTCCGTTTGTAAAATTTTGCTATAAATTGAGATATGGACATACCGGCATTCCTGTCAAAATTGTAAAAAGAATGTAATTAGAGAATATAATAAATTCATAAATATCGCAATGTAAATATTATACGTACTGAATTGCCGCGACTGCATGTGAACAAGGAATGAGATCGAACTGAAACTCCATACACTCACAACTCCATGCATTCAAGTCAACCGTTACTGATCGCGTACTCGTCTCCACCTTAAAAGTATTAGCATCCACACGAGCTACGTTGTACGCACGAGATCTATCAATTTGCAGATGCACCTTTCGTATCACCTCTTCAGGGTATTCTTGATGATCCTGGGCAGCTTTCTGACGTCTATCATTGAACCAACTTTCCAACACAAGTCTCACTGCCTCCACAAGAGAACAAATAGGTAGACGTCGAGCCCATAACAACGTCTTATTGAAGCTTTCAGCTGCATTAGATGTTAGGAAGCTATACCTTCGCACTGGGCACATCGATCGAGCCCATTTGGTGGGGCCAACACTCATCAACTTCTCATAAGCCGCAGGCTTCGAAGCCTCTATGACACTCATTCTCTTATGGTATTCATTCTGCTTGTATGTGTAAGCAGCTCTCTAAAATAAACCAACAGTGGTCTTTCCAAACCGTTTGATCTTGCCGCTAAGATGATAGTAACATAAACCGTGTGTTGCTTCAGGAAATACGATACCCAGGGCATGCTCGATCGACACATGTTGATCGGATACGATCAATGTGTTTGGCGTACTTCCAAAAGATCTTTTCACTCTAGTCAGGAACCAAATCCAAGACTCGTGATTTTCAATCGGCCCAATCCCAAATGCTAATGGGTAAATTTGTTCATTCGCATCTTTCGTGACTGTGACGAATAAAATGCCATTGTTCTTCCCCTTTAAATGAGTGCCATCAACAACTATCACGGGCCTCATACACGAGCCGAACCCCGCTCTACAAGCTCCAAGAGCTACAAACAGATGTCTGAATCTATTGTCAGGGCCGACATCAAGATCAGTGATCGTACCTGGATTCATCACTTCCAACATATGTAGATATCCAGGCAACAACTGAAATGAAACATCGTACTTACCGTAAATCATCTCCAGAGCATGATTTCTGCCTCTGAGTGCAACATCGTACGTCACATCCATACCGAAACACCTCCGCATCTCCTCCTGAATAACCTTCGGTCTTATAATATCTTTTACATTTCGCATTTTCTTCGCAAAGAATGCGCCAATCACTTTTGAGTGCACCTTTTTCGGATCGAGATGTACGATCTCATCATTACAAGTGTGCTCAGCACAAAACTCAGATACAGCCCAACAACCTCCATGACAATGAGCACGCAAAACGAATGGGCATCTTTCGGACACCTTACAACACCAATGAAGGCGATACGTGTCTGATCTTACGACTCTGTATTCGGCTCGGTTCTCCATGTTCCACAAACCAGCTGCGATGTTCAATTCTTTCTTATCATTGAAGATCGACCCATCACCTAACTCTTCAAGTATTGGATTTTCTTCAGTCAACACGTCGGACGTCATAGCATTTAGGGGGACCATTGGAATTATCCAATTTCTTAAAAATCCTTCTGTATTAGGGTTGTACTCGACGTCACTATCCACACTCGGATACATCATCTCCAGAACTCTTCGCATACCCCCTGCATCACGTATCCATACTGCAAATTCAGCAAATGTAGCACTATTCATCGCAGGAGCTTGTTCTTCATCAGATTCAGATGATGAAGAACAATCTGAACTCGCAACGTAATCTTCGTCATCATCATCATCATCATCATCATCATCATCATCATCACCACCACCATCACCACCACCATCACCACCACCAACACCGTCATCATATGCAAAGTTGAGGTCTGGAATTCTTGTGGATTCATTTCTGCTGCTCGATTCCCCTCTCAAATCCACATAAACTGTAGGTGATGATTGGATCATACACAGTCTTCTAACTTCATCATCACTGGTCAATTGAGATTTGATAAGCCGACCATTCTTCGATCTGGACATATAGAAGATATCGTACTAATTTTCAACAGCAATAGACATGTACTGGATGCAGAATTTCAAGTTCGTGAGTGTCACATAATTGTTCGGAAGAGGTGCTATCTGCTCCTGGCCACCCGTATACATACACCCATCCCAATACCCTCCATATTTCACGTACACGGACGTGAAATCCGTCATCTACAAATAAAAAATGATTTTACTCAGAAACCAAATGACATATGTAATAAATGATTTGATTCATGTTTGCAATGTATAGATCTGACTAAACTGATCAATACCGCCCCCGTATATACCGAAAATATCAATACCGCCCCTTTATGTAGGAGCGGTAGATAGGTTTTTAGGGGCGGTATGTATATATTTACACATTAAGACATATATTATGTGTAAAAATATCAATACCGCCCATAATATATACTGTATATAGAAATACCGCCCCTTACGTGTAGGGGCGGTAGATGCGTATTTATGGGCGGTATTGAGTGTTTTGTCATTGTAGACATATATTATGTGTAAATATGTAAATACCGCCCCAAAATATGCTACATAAATAAATACCGCAGTTAATTACACATACGGTAGTTGTCTAAAAACGTACGGTATTGAAATTCTACCGAACAAAATGACTAGAATTAGGTAATTACCTGATTGTTAACTCCTAAATGTCTCCAATTAGATGACTTCAAGGTGATTAAGGGAGAGCAAAATGGTGCGATATCTAGTGAGATAGAGGTAAGAGAGTGTGAAATGTAATAATGGTTTAATGATTTCAAATATAACAGACTCACCTAACACATTTTTGTCTCGTAAAGTGTGTTTGGAAGAGAATCTTGGACCACTTTTTTATAAAGTGGGTAGATTTCGTATAGAAGTTTAGGAATGGTTATTTTCTTCATCTATTTTTTGGAAAGTGGGTAAATTTACCTATTAACACTGTACTATTTAGACTTCCTATTGCCTTGTTATGTAATTAGAAACTACTTACAGCTTTTCTTCCCTACTTTTCTTAAGACAACTTCTTTGTCTTTTGCTACAGGTTGGCAGCATGGAATGGTGCAGGAAAAAGGACAGTTGCTTACCTTCTCTTTGTTCGAGTAACATCACCTTAGTCCCACTCTTTTCTTTTCTTTACTTTTACCTTAGTTTTCTGTGTAGTCTTCTAGTCTAGTTGTTTTAGAATTTAGCTCTCCATTTGAGGTAGTAAACTTTCTCTTTAATCAAGATTCACTTGATAGTTGATGATGTATAAAATCTTAATTGTATTGTTAGGATTTTGTCTCTTTCCTTCTATTTTATTTACTAAGTGTGGGTTTAAGGAATACACTTACCCATCTACATACTCTCACATATATTCATATATGTGTGTTTACGTCAAAAATTAAAGTGGGACTTGAAGTCCCAAGCTAAATGATAATCCTCTATAACTTTTCATTAACATCTATTAATGATTATAGCTCATATTTGTTATTCATAAATAATTTAGAGTTTGGTTATCAATATGTATAAGATGATAAAAGTCGATAATTGGTTGCTAGCTAGTGCTACCAAACGAGCTTGTCTATTTCACTACATCTTAATAATTCACCAAGAACTTTTATATCAATAGGAACTTATCCTCAAAATTCTAGTTAAGTAGCAAAATAACGACTTTACCCAAATTGATAAGTTCAATATATAACTAAACCGTGATTAAGAAGGGCGGGGTATTACAAGATGTGAATGTGAAGTATTTTCCTTATCCTAAATCTGGGCAAAATCTGCGGCGCCGTGGTTACACATTTTCAATTTGGGAATGCGAAGCATTTTGGGAATTTCCTTATCCAGATGCCTTCAATTTCATTTAATTAAATTTGTTAATTTGGGGTGAGTTTTTTAATTAATTTATTAATTTAGGGTGAGTCACTATCACTATTAAAAAAAATTCACTGCATAAAGATTAATTAATCTGTTAATTAATTAATTTGAAAATTTTGAAATTTGAGTATATAAAATAAATGAAATAAAAGAAGGATATTTAAATGGGTTGAAGTAATTAAGGAAATACTTAAACAAGACTAATAATAATAAAATGAAAAAATAAAATAAAATATTGGTATGCGAATAAAAATCAAAGTGGACTGACAAAGCGTACGGAGGAAAATTATAGAATCAGTAGAAAAATAACATTCTTATCGTATTAAGATTTATAACGTAGTGACCATTTGGGTTCCAATTCCAACTTAACGAAACCAAGAACTATTCGTTTCGATTCGTTTAAATCATAATCAACCGATAAATGAATCCAACTATGACCACCTCTTCTTGGAATTTGGGAATGAATATTTATCACCAAAAATATCATAATTTCTATAAAAAAATTAGAAAAAAATCTCGAAAGATAGGGTTATCTAACACAATCCCACGTGGCACCTCTCAAATGGGATCCCATATCTCTTGAGGTAAAAGCAGGTTGCCACGTGGCATAATGGCATCCAATCAAGATTATTAAAGAATAATCGAATTTCTAAATAAGAATCCAACTAGTTTTTTTCAGTCTGGCCCTTACAATTAATTACTCTACTCACAGGTGCGTTGCAGTCGCAGCAAAAAAAGAAAAAAACTAAAAGGAAATGGCTTCACTTGCAATCGCCCCCGCCCAACCCACCGCCGTAAAGGGCCTCGCCGGCAGTTCCATCTCCGGAACTAAGCTCAACATGAAGCCTTCTCGCATCACCTTCAAGCCCACCAACTTCAGGTAATTACTTCTTTACTGCCACAATTTCAATCTTTTTTCTTTAATAATATTTTGGTATGTTTTTATACATGAATATATATGTATATTTTTTAGTGGGACATATAAGAGTTTGATTTTGTAAACTTTGGTTTTTCTTAGGATTATAGTTTGTAGGACTTTGCTACTCATGTAAACTTATATACTCATTGATTTGGCTGCATTTGGTAATTGGTATGGAGTTGATGACTTTGATCATGAAACATTTTCACTCATATATGGATTTTGGGTACGAAAGGGTGGAGATTTTGAAACATATTCTCACTCATGCATATGGACTCTGATTGAAAATCATGGAAATCTTGTTTGTTTGTAATAAATATCTAGTAACGGATTGATATTTTTATAGGAGTGGTGGTGTGGTGGCAAAGTATGGTGACAAGAGTGTGTACTTTGATTTGGAGGATATCGGCAACACCACCGGTCAATGGGACTTGTATGGATCAGATGCACCTTCACCATACAACTCACTTCAGGTACATATACGTGTGCAGTTTATGACAATCTTAGATCATACAAAACTCAATCTTAGATCCTTTCCCATATACACGTCTTGCTTAATTTGTGAATACGAGGTTGCCTTTGCGTTTGTGTCACTGCAGCTAAACCTTCTTGCTTAATTTGTATGTTTTGTAACCTCATGTTTATGAATACTTGAGAACATTCTTGAACTTGCATGTATCAAAGTTGTTGGTATTCTTTATACACTTTCATTTCTGGTGCTGTAAAATCTTGGTAAAAGTAGGTTGCATTTATTAGTCCTTTTCTTAATGAAGCATGGAGTTATGTGTAGCAACTAGCAAGAATTTATGAGGAAAATTTCTCAAATTATAGGCCATTAAGTAAAGAAGTAACTATTAAGACTGGTATGAAGGTTGTTTTTCAATATCTATGTGTGCCTTTTTTTGCAGAGCAAGTTCTTCGAAACGTTTGCTGCCCCTTTCACCAAGAGAGGTCTCCTCCTCAAATTCTTGATAATTGGAGGTGGTGCAACACTTGCTTATGTGAGCTCCCAAGCAACTGGAGATGTTCTTCCCATAGTCAAAGGCCCTCAACTTCCCCCTAAGCTTGGCCCGCGTGGCAAAATCTAATTTACGCGAGATGTTAAATCCCGTTTGGCTTGTGTTTGATGTATGATTTCGAGAGCTTTGTAAGTAAATCTGAAACCTACTTGTTGACAATGTTAATCAGGATGATCATCATCAAATCTTGAATTAGCAGATTCTCATTCATTCAGGCACTGCTTTCGAACTTGTGAAGATCTTGCTTGCTTTTAGTGTTGCCACAACCTGAACATAGCATCTAAACAATGATCCGAATATGATCCAGGGATTGAGAATTTGTTCACAATAAGTTATGAAACTGATCTTAGTATGTTTTTTTTTTTCTGCAATCTACAGTAAAACTCAGAACTGCTTCTAGTCATAAATAAATAAACATTGCTGCTGCAGACTATTAAAACACTCGCAATGCAGTTTGTACACACGAGTCATTCATTTGACTCCTCACACATCTAAAACTACGTAGATTTTTTTTTAAAAAAGCAATTAATCTACCACTTCTTGCTTATTTGCAAAGCACAACTTTCTTTAACTTGGTTTAGTCTATGACATTTATGTTTGTATATATATACATCGCCATCATCTCTGAACGTCGTATTCCTTGGTTAGTGGCGTGCTGTTGGGCTTCTCGAACCACCTAAAATCTCTAGCCTCTCTATGTAGGACAACTTCTTGTTCGGAACGATGTTTTCTTGCTTGGTGAGAGTCTTTGCATCTGCATTCTCGTCGTTGGCTTTCTTCCCATCCGTTTCCCCCTGCTGCTCCCACCCCATGAAGTCGAGCAGCGTCTTTGAGTTAGGCGTCTCGCTCTCGTTCTCTTCTTTGGTAGCTGCAACTTTCTCAGAGACTGTTCTTTCTTTGATAGAGTTCTTCTTCTCTGCTGATCCTCTAGCATTAGCGTCAGCGCTCATGACATCTTCTATTCTAGACAATACGGTGAACGCTAACGTCTCCAAGATTCTCGAATAGCTCTCGAGAACTGCATGCCCCACGTCCTGCAAGAACCAACACACGATGTTATTCCTGTTCGGTGAGGAGAAGTAGAGTAGTGCAAGAAGCCCTTACTTTGTTGTATTCGATTTTGCTGATGTCTAGATCAGACTGAGGAATGCCGGGGAATCGATGCTTGATGATAAGCAGAACGGTCTCTGCTCGATCTTCAAGAAGCTCCCTCTTCTCCATGCTCACACCCGAACCCCACGAAGGCTTGGTGTCTTTGGCACTGATCTTCCTTTTCCAGATCACAATGGATGCCTCGATCTTGTTCTTGAGGTCGACTATCTTGTGTTCCGACGATAAGTCTAAGGACGAGAGCAAGTAGTCCGGATCGAAGAAGTCCTCTGTGATCATCTTGTATATCGAGTCCCCCAAACTTGCTCTGCCGTTCTGCAATGAACGAGAGTGTGTGTAATAAATAAGTTTGTAGAAACAAAAGGAGGTCTAAGGGGGTGAAGGTCCATTTCATTAGGGAGTAACCTTAGGGAGAGCTTCGATGTAGGTTTCAGGGATTTCCATTTCATTAAGGACCTGAGCGTTGATAGCCATTGCTGCTTTGAGCACTTGATTCACCGAGTCCTTCTGATACTGCAGCCATTTCCGAGTGTTCTCCGAGAGGCCGTTGGGAGGGACCTTAGGCACCGGAATCCACCACTTGTCGTCGCTTCTTTGGGCCTTCTCGGATTTGTCATCGTCGTTCTTTGAACCGTAGTAGAACTCATGCGGCTCTTTGAAGTTGTCAAGGCAGTCCTGTTCAGAAAGAGCAAAAGATCATCGTCATCATCATCAGTTTGTCTTTTGTTGAAGAGATTTTGAAGTGAAGAAGAAAAGATGAAGGAAGTCTAACAAGAAGCATCATGTCAAGCTTGCGCAGTGCAGGAATGTTCATGTGCAGGTCGTTTCTCTGCCTTGTTGCCATCACCTGGCCGGAACAAACAGAGAATCAATTCATGATGAATGATGATCATCATCTTCTTTCAAGAAATGAAGAGAGGAAAAGAGAGAAAGAGAAATAACGTCGAAAGTGGTTCCATCTTTGTTCTTTTGCTTGACAGCAACAAATTCAACAATGTAATCAGTGACAGAGAGCAGCCAATCTATCTCCTTTTTCCACTTGACTTTGGTATCAGGTGCCATTGGCTCCAGTTTCTTCATTTCTCCATATGCAGAAGCTGCATCCATTTCACACACACACACACACATTATGATCAAAAACAAAAGCCATGATGATATGTCATGAATAAATCTGACATGAAAATAAAAGTACCTGCTAAATTAGTGATTGCGTTGGACAAAGCCAAAGCAGAGGAAACTCCATTCCCCCTACCAGACATGTCCTCTCCTAGAAGCAGCTTTGCAAACTTCTCCTTCATCATATCCATATCTAAATCACCAACAAAACAACAAATATATACCAAAAACCACCAACCATTTAAAAATAAGCAGCTTTGCAAAGAGTATGATAATTTCTTGCCTGTGGGCACCCTCCTGACTGGAGGGGGTGGGCTAGGGGGGGCTGCTTCGGCGGCCTTTGCAGCTGGGGTGGGGACCCCATCGCTACCGGCCCGAGACTTGACGTTATCCGTCCTACTCAGAATGCCGGCTAGCTTGGACTGCGGCTGTGCGGGGGCCGGGGCAGGATCCTCGTTCAACGGGGCCGACGCATTGCTCTTTGCCGTCATCCTTTCGGTATCGTCATCCGAGGGTAATGGCGAGAGTGAGGGCAAG
This sequence comes from Leonotis leonurus, assembly GCA_026898415.1. NCBI lineage: Eukaryota > Viridiplantae > Streptophyta > Magnoliopsida > Lamiales > Lamiaceae > Leonotis > Leonotis leonurus. Next base: position 1,306,713 of record JAPKLX010000062.1, read on the forward strand.
GGCGAGGACCCGCTGTTGCTGTTGTTGTTGTCGTTGAGGCTACGTCGGAACTTGCTTGCTCCGCTCTCGAGCATTCCCCTGAAACGCCCTAAGGCCCGGGATGACTTGGAGCTTTCTTCTTCCTCCATGGCCATATTATTTCGTACCTTATGCTAATCTAATGCATGCACGATGATTCCCTCATCACTCTTCATAAATTTGGATCAACGCATCAAGGTTCAATTAAGAAAATGGAGTGAAAGAAAAGTTTTTTTTCTTTTTTTTCTTGTTTTTTTAGAAAGAACTGCTGGGTGTATGAATTTGTTGGTTGGGATTGGTTAGGATTTGTTTTCTGTGAAAAATAGGCTCTCTATCTCTCCGTTTCTTCTTTTTTTCTTCTTTTGGTTAATCATAGTTTTGTTGAAGCATGCATGAAATGTTGGAGGAATGTGGGGTGGATGTTGGAGAATGAAATGAATGAACTAGACAATCAAAAAGGAACGTTGTTTCTGATTTTTTGTTTATTTTTATTTTATGTAGTTATATTATTGTGTTTGTTTTAATTTTACCATTGAGCATTAGACATTAATCAACCCCAGATATACCAAATGCATATTTATGGTTTGTCGCGGTCTATGTTTTGTATCCTTGTTTCATGTTAGTTGAATACGGGTAAAATAACCATGGTTTATAGAAAGATAAAGTAATATTTCTTCGGATATAAATAAATAAAATATAGTTACTTTTATATGTTTCCAACAAATAAATAAAATATAGGATTTCAAATACGTATTTATTCAATAATACGTATTTATTCAAATATAGGATAAAGTAATAAAATATAGTTACTTTTATGTCTTTCTAATAAAGATACAGTGGGAAATTTCAAATACGTATTTATTCAATAATATAATAAGTTGTTGGAAGAAATGAACTTCAATTTATTCTGAAATATAGGATTTTTTTTTTCCAGAAGATAAATTTATAATTAATTGGTCTTAAACTTGATAGTTAGGGAAATATTTTACGGGATTTTACAATTATCGATCGCGTACTTACCTCAATCATACGTAGAGGTGAACAAAATTTGTTTAAAATCGAACCGAACCGAAGCGAATCGGTAAATTCGGTTCGATTTTTTATTTTATTTTCGGTTCGGTTTCGATTTTGATATTAAAAATATCAAAATACCGAAAACCGAACCGAAACATATTCTATAATAATTATTCATTTAATATTTCTAATTAAATAATTGATTATTTAATATTACTTATTAAATATATATTAAATATTAATTATTAAATATATTATTTAATAAATTTTTATTTAATATTATAGATTTTGGATTTTTCGGTTTTCACTGAGCCGAACAGAAAATTTCAGTTCGTTTTTTTTTTTAATTTTCATTATTTTTTCGGTTTCTCACCCGTATCCACATGAGCTACCGTGGGTGCACAAGATTTCTCTATTTGCAAAGTCACCTTTCGCCTAACCTCATTGGGAAGTTCATTATTTTTAAAACAATTTTCTTACGTCTTCAATCGAACCAAATAGGTAGACATTAAGCTCAAAACAATGTTAAGAAGTTAAACCTTTGGACTTGGCACATCAATCGGGCCCACTTTGCAGGTCCAACGCTCATTAGCTTTTCATATGCATTGGACTTTTCAGCCTGTATCATACTCATTCTTCTATGATATTCATGTTTCTTGTATGTGCATACAACTCTTTGATATAAATCAACAGTGGTTTTTCCGAATAATTTGATATTTCTGCTAAAATAATAGTAACACAAATCGTGTGTTGTTTCGAAAAATACAACACTAACTATATGCTCAATTGACACATGTGCGTTAGATACGATCAATGTGTTTGGAGTGCTACCATATGATCTTCTGACTCAGGTATAGAACAAACCCAAGACTCGTGATTTTCCATCGACTCAATTCCAAAGCAAGGAGTACACATGCTCATTCGCATCATTCGTTACTGCAAAGAATAAAATGTCATTGTTATTTTCCCGCAGGCGAGTACCAACAACGACTATCACAAGCCTCATATAAAAGGCAATTACCGCTTTACAAGCTCCAAGATTGACAAATAGATGTCCAAATCTGTTGTCAGGACCGAGATCAAGATCTGTGATCATACCTCGATTCATCACCTCCAACATATGTAGATACTCGGATAATAGTTGAAATGATTCCTTATACTTACCGTGTATCATCTCTAAGCTATGATTTTTGCCTTTGAGCGTCATATTGTAACTAACACCCGTATCGAACCACCTTTTAAGCTCCTCCTATGTAATTTTTAGAATGTAAATAACGCATTTTTTCCGCAAAAAAATGTGTCTATCACCTTCATGTGGAGCTTTCTCAGAGAAAGGTATGTGATATCATCATTACATATGTGGTCACCACAAAACTCAGCTACAACACAACTCTCCATATGACAATGTCACATAGAATGAATGAATAATTTGCAGACAATTTACATACCCAATGCAATTAATATGTGTTTAATCTAAAAAGTCGATATTAAACTTTGTTTTCCAGGTCCCACAATCCACCCGCAATGTCCAAGTATTCCTTATCATAGAAGATTGAACCTTCACTCAACTCTTAAAGGATTGAGTTTTCTTCAATCAACTCATCGGAAGTTATAGCATTTGAAGGTACCATTGGAACTATCCATTTTTAAAAAACTCTTATGTATTTGGATTGTACTCGAAATCACTATCTACACGGATACATCATTTTCATTATTCTTCGCATACCCCAGCCTCGTGCATCCATGTTGCCAATTAAGCGAATAAATATTGTTTATTTCAGGGACTCATTCTTCTTTAGATTCAGATGAAGAAGAAGATCCCGAATTATGTCCAAAAATAACATAATCTTCATCACAGTCACCATCATTATCGCCACAATCGTAGTTCAAATCAAGAACTCTTGTCGGTTCATTAAGTCAATTAAAGAATATCGCAACCTTTCTAATATCATCCAGATCCTTCATCCATTTCGTGATGTCAGTTCTCACTTATCTATCATAAAATGACACGCATGGTGTAGCACCATCATGCAAGCTTAGATGATTTGACAGTCAAATTGATATACACTGTTGGTGATGATTTGGTCGTACATGATCGTACTGGTTGTTCATATGTGCTCAATCGAAATTTGATAAGTCGATCATTTATCGATCTCATACTGTATTTCTATCGAACTATACAAAATCTTAAATTATATATTGAGATGTCATTGATCAGGAGGGGTGCTATCTGCTCATGGTTGTCCGTGTAAGTATAATTGACCCAATTTTCTCCAAATTTCATGTTCACAAGTGTGAAATCCGTCATCTGCAAAGAAATAACAAAAATTATAAGAAATGAGCAATTACAAATCTTAATACAAACCGCTGGTGAAAAGCGAAAGGAATACCAGATATTGTTGGGTCTACAATGAGAGGTGTTTGTTTTTTTACATGTGGATAAAACTTACAAGCTAGAAAGTCAAAAATCATTGGAATTGCTCAACACTGTAAAAAAAAATCGTTGGTTATGCCATCGAAGAATTTTGCTCATTTTCAAGGGATTTTGACATTGTATGATGAGACATTTATTTAGTTATGTATAGACATAAAAAACTGTTGTATTCAGCAATTAATCATTTCTACTAAATGAAATAGGGAGTAATGTGTTAATACCTGATTTTTATCTCAAATATAGTTTTGAATTGATGAGGCAAATATAGTTTTGAATTGATGAGGTGGTGCCTATTTTTGAAGGATATCTTCAAAGTATTTAAGCGTGAACATGTCATGTGATAATTTTTAAATTTGAAAAATGAACTCATCATGTATATAATTCAACATTTTTTTTATAAAATTCATGATGTGTAAGAGAATCTTTCAATGTGATGTGTAAGAGAATCTTGAACGAACATTTTTCTATAAAGTGAGTATTTTCTACAAGTGTTTTGAATTTTGAATATTTTTAACATATAACTTTTGTAAATTGGATAATTATACTTAAATGCTCGAATCGAAGTATATCGAATATTGTCAGGTTCAAGTTCAATTCCTTTGAAAATTTAAAGGCTCAAGTTCAGCTCGAGCTAGATTCAAATTCTGAAAACCAAGCTCGAGTTCGGTTCATTTATTATTTGATTTAATAGTGAATTCGAACCCGAGCTCAAACTCAACTTAAGTTATTTGAGTTCGAACTATTAAATTATTTGAGTTAATATATAAATTTTTATATTAACTTGACAAGTTTGTGAATTAGTTCGTATATAAAGTTCACGAACTATTCAAAGTTCAGCTCATTTTTAAAGTTATTGAACAAGTTTGTTAACAAAATTCGCGAACTATTCAAAGCTCCACTTGTTAAAATTATATTCTAACATGTTCGCAACCTATCTAACCGAATACCATTAAACTCGAGTTTGACTCAAAATATAGTTTAAACTCGATTTGGGTTCGAGTTCAATTAAACAAACTAATTTTAAAAAACTTTTTATCAAACTTAACTTCGAATAATTTATGAATAATTTAATTTGATTACGCATTTATTTATACCCATTATCACTTTTTTATTCAATCCGTAGAGTTAAATATTTTTGGAATTCCTCTATATTTCTAGACGTTTTTATTTAATTCATGGATTTTGAAGATATTTTTATTTTCTACTAAAAAGATTCCCAAAGCTGAATAGGAGACTAGCAGTCTCTATTAGGGGTGAGCATGTTCGGTTCGGTAATTGAACTAAAAAAATAATAAAAACCGAAAAATGTAAAATTGAAATCGAACCGAAATGATCTTGAATCGAAAAAAAACCGAACCAAAATTTTCGGGTCGGTTTTGGTTACCGAAACCGAATATATTAATTAAATAATATAGTTAATAATTAATATTAAATAAATAATGATTTAATAAGTAATATTAAATAAATAATTATTATATATATGTTTCGGTTCGATTTTCTATAAATGATTACTTAATAAGTAATTATTATATAATATGTTTCGATTCGGTTTTCGATATTTCGATTTTATACGAAAATCGAAATCATATCGAAAAATCAAAAATTTATAAAATATAAACCGAAATCGAACCAAAAAGGAAAAAAATCTAACTGAATTTATCTATTCAGCTCAGTTCGATTTAGTTTTCGATTTTTTCTAAATTTTGCTCACCCCTAATCTCGGCCCGTATAAATTTAGTAATTTTCCTTTTAAACAATATTTCATTAAATGAAATTGTATAATAAATTAGTAAAGAAAAAAGAAGAAGATATAAATAGATAGGAGTGGAAAGTTTATATGAAACTAGTATACCAATCTATTTTCCTAAACTGGCCGGTGGCCACCTAACCTGAAGTCGCTGCCACCAACCACCTTACACACACCATCATTTTATTTTCTCATAAAATATAATTATGGATTGGTTGTGTTGCAATTAATTTATTTTTGACCCAATCTTCTCTGCAATCGTGCTGTAATTTATGAAATGAAATATTCTCATTTTTTGGTATGGGAACCAACTTCATAAATCAATGTGAATCAAACTTACAATATTTAAAGTAATGATCTTTTTGACCATTTAGCATACCATAAAGAAAAGAAGTTGTGTATAATCTTTTTGCTAAAGTAGCTAATTTATGCGTCATTCAGTTTGAATTCCCATACATATATGTTAGTATCATTCATGAACATGAGATGAAATACCACTAGAGATGGCAGCGGATTATGTATCGATCTATATACGTGGATTTAAATACATTTGTTAGGATTTGGATTCTTCAAAGTTTGAACCCGACCCATCGGATTTTGGAATTCACATTTTGAGAGTCATATTCGAAATGCGAACTCAGCTATTTAATTATTTATTATACATATTATTATCTATTTATTTTAAATATAATTAAATTCAACTCTAAATCTCATTTACTTTTTGAACATCTATACTCTTTATGATGTTCGTGATATTGAAAGTAATTGGAACATTTAAGATTTTTTTTAATATTTTAAAATTTGATTTTAATTGCGATCAATTTATCCACAACTCTTCTTGATGCATCAATGATTGTAATACTATTTCAAAAAATTATAGCTTATTTTGGATTGTTGTAGTGCTTTGTATGAATTATATTATTTTGATAAATTTTTGTAGTGTTGTTGATTTTGATTATTATCATGATTTTATTAGAATTTATTTTAAATAATAAATGCATGACTTGACGGATCTCATGAATCTAGACATGGATCTTAGTTTGTAAAATCCAATGCATCTGGGTTGGATTTGGATCCAAGTCGAAATTTTCGAATATGAATCTGGATGAAACCAAATTCGGTCCATTGTCATCCCTATACATAAAACTTATTCATCAATGCAATTTTTTAAAGATAATACAAAACATGAACTGCCAACAAAGATTTTGTTACAGTAAATGTAATTTTACGTATGGTTAGAAGTGTTAAAAAAAATTAGATCCATCAAAACTGAATCGTAATAAGATCATAATCGATAGTTCAAGCAAATTGTTATCGTGCTTGACATTTTAATTCAAAATAATAACCGCGTAGAAAACGGTTTTAAAAAAATACAAATATTAAATGTATGTATAGAAAATTGTGGCAGAATGGCTTGGTGGTGATCCATATTTTTCTACAATTATATAATTTTGAGCAAACACACATACCTTACCTAACATAACCTAACCGACTTGGTAATGCAACCTTGTTCTTCCTCAGTCAGTCAGTCATGATTAATGCAAAACACACGTGCTTACTATTTTAAGTGAAAAACACATGAATTTGTATTAGTCTTAGTATTACTGATTTAATCTGGCAAAGTAAAACCAATCCGCTACAGTCCAAAACAACAGTCATCTCTGGAAAATGCTAGCCACATTCTTGAGCCGAGTCGAGCCGCATCTGAGCCGTCCACCTCCTGCCTTCTCTATATTAACCAGCCGCTTCTACCATTCCCACAATTTCTCAACTACCACTCAAACTCCATCATCATCTCCCCCTCCCTCCCACTCTCCGCCGCCGCCACTAAATATGGACGCCATCGGTGTTCTCATGATGTGCCCCATGAGCAACTATTTGGAGCAGGAGCTCGATAACCGTTTTAAGCTCTTCCGCTACTGGGCTCAACCCAAGCAGCGCGACTTCCTCGCGGACCACGCCGCTTCCATCCGCGCGGTCGTCGGCAACGCCACCGCCGGTGCCGACGCCGAGCTCATCGCCTCGCTTCCGAAATTGGAGATCGTCTCGTGCTTCAGCGTGGGATTGGATAAAGTCGACTTGATCAAGTGCAAGGAGAAGGGGATTAGGGTTACCAACACACCCGATGTGCTCACCGATGACGTGGCGGATTTGGCGATCGGCTTGATTCTGGCGGTGCTCAGGCGGATCTGTGAGTGCGATAAGTATGTTAGGAGAGGGGCGTGGAAATTAGGCGACTTCAAATTGACTACTAAGGTATGATTTATATGTTGCTTTTATTTTGTATTTTGGGTTGTTGAGTTTAGCTTTTTGTGTATTTTGATGCATTTTTGTGCTGGAATATTGAATTCTTGTTGATGATACTATTACATATGGAAATTTCTGGGATGTATGGATGGATTATATGATGTATCCTAACATTTTGTTTTGTGCTTATAAAGCCTTAGATTTGAGAGCTCATGTTATAATAGTATGTTAGCTGGGTAAAAACGCTAATTTTACTCTTGAAAATATTTTAGATTGTTTAGATAGAGATTAAAATCATGTCTTGATTTTAACAATTCTTTTGTATACTTTGTTTGATTACTATTTCATTTTCAAATGAAAATGAACTTTATGTATCATCTTTCAATCATGTTTTGCCTCTTTAAGGAATAGAGGAGTTGCCTTATTTGTGTTGTACACCTTGAGAGGGTGAACTAGAGAAACCTATATATCCTTCTTGAGTTGTAATCTTAGAAGACTGCATATTATAACCGGTGAAATGTATATTCCACTACAAGTAAAATCAAGTATCGATGCTCTGTTTGACTTTTTTTGTCGAGCTACATCTTAGCATAGCATGCTACGTGCGGAATTGCTTCAAGAATCTAGGAGAAAGAAGATAGTAATGCGCTTTCTTAGTCTAGTTTTGGTTGTGCATACTGATGTTGCAGTTTTTCATCATTCACATAATTTCATTTCTTTTGACTTGCTTGCATTGATGAAATTAGTGATACGGCACTCAACTCATTCCATTTCATGATGCAGTTCAGTGGCAAAAGAGTTGGCATCATTGGATTGGGTAGAATTGGGTTAGCAGTTGCCGAGCGAGCAGAGGCATTCGATTGCCCCATTAGTTACTACTCAAGATCCAAGAAAGGCAACACAAACTATACTTACTATGGCAGCGTTGTTGAGTTAGCATCAAACAGCGACATCCTAGTGGTAGCATGTGCACTGACTCCAGAAACAACCCACATTGTGAATAGGCAAGTGATTGATGCGTTGGGCCCAAAAGGAATCCTGATCAACATCGGAAGGGGACCCCACATTGATGAGGCAGAAATGGTCTCAGCTCTTGTGGAGGGCCGTCTAGGCGGTGCTGGGCTTGATGTCTTCGAGAAGGAACCTGAGGTGCCGGAGCAACTATTTGGGCTTGAAAATGTAGTGCTCTTGCCACATGTTGGGAGCGGCACGGAGGAAACACGTAAAGCCATGGCTGACCTTGTTCTGGGAAATCTGGAAGCACACTTTTCCAGCAAGCCTCTTTTGACTCCTGTGGTTTGATGCACTCATGTTTGGTACTCAGTTTTAGGCTTTTATACTCTACTTGATTACTGATTGTGAATTCATAGTTTGGGGCCTCTGGTGAATTGTTTCATTCTAATAATCCAATATCCATAATCATTTTGTATGTTGTGATTTTCTTTTCATTATTATTTTATTTTCTTTTGGGGCTATTAGGTTTTCATGTTCTTTTGGCTACAGGTTTTGGTTGGTTTGACTTCGATTTTTATTTGAGTCGTTTTATTGTTTGATTTGTAAATTCTAGAATCAAAAGATTTCGATTCAGTTTGCGGTTTATGATTTTTTGTTCGATCAGTAACCAAATTGAATAATTATCTTTTGCAAAAATATATATACTTATATCGAAAATGCTCGCCCGCAGCCGGCGGGATTAATGCGCTCACGAATGATGTGACATGCCATCTAGATAAATATTAAAATTTTAATTTTTTTTGTTAATTATCAATTTATTGATTTATTGATTAGGGTATAGTTTAGTATTATTCAATATAAAATAATAATAAAAATAAAATTAATAAAAAAATGAAAATATAGTGACTCACATGCTATGTGGTAATGCTGACATTGTCACATTAGCCGTGAGCACGTTAAAATAATTAAATTATTAAAATTTAATAAATAATTTTTTTAATGAAAATAGGTCCTTTAAATAATTTATAATTTAACGATCATAAAAAATAATTATTGCCCGGTTAAAAAGACTCGACTAAAATTTGTCAGTTTTGATCGGTCCGTTTTGCAGTTTATTTTTATTCTTTGGAGATTCGATTGATCAATTGACCTGCGGATTTATGCTTACCCTTACATTTTATTGTGGTTGGTTCATGTTTGGAATAATTATTACTAATATAAATTTTTAAAGAAAATATTTTAAATTATATTTTCATTTTGCCATGGTTGGCTCTTGAAATCAATTATTACAAATATAATTTTTTTTAAGAAAAAAAGTACTTAACTTATATTTTTAAGTTTGTAATCCCTCCGGCTCATTTTAGTTGACACGTTTTATTATTATAATACACTCAGTTGAATATAAAACGTGTCAACTAAAATGAACCGGAGGAAGTATTAGTGAAAAATTCGTTTGTCTCGTAAATAATCACTCAACCGCTCTTACTAAAGGCTAAAGCAATACATGTACATTAGAAATTTATCTTTTTAATTAAGCTCATTCATATGTAATCTATAATATATTAAACGAATACATATTGAAGTCACCACCGTAATTCAAGGCTTACGTGACATCACTAAAAGTCTCCTAGCAAAAAATTAATATATTATATATGGTAATTTAATCAATATGGTTTAATTATGTTTTATATAGTAATCAATCATGATTGTAATCTTATTTAATTAATTATTCAGTCAACATTGCAATAAATATAATTCAATAATTTATAAAGAATCTATAATATTTATAATGAAATATATAATTTAATTTTTATTTAATAATTATTTCATTAATATTTTTATTAAAAATTCAGTGAATAAAATATAAGTTACCGAATAAAATAAATATTGAATATAGAATATTCACCAATACATATATTTTAATAAATAAATATATAATATTTTTATTAAACAAATATCTCATTAATATTAAATATATAATATTTCATTAAAAACATAGTGAACTTCATCATACATTGAAAATTTGGTGAACTTCATCAACAGAAGAACAATATAAAAATAACAATTATAAGTTTAATTTTCAAACTCGCCATCCACGGATACCTGCCACTCATGTTTATTCATTAGTTCCAAAACATGTAATTTAAATTTTAAGAGAGATTATATATAATTTGGGCAATAATATACATATAATTTATAGAAAAAAATATGATTGTTATTAGGTGGGTGAACGAGTACTTAAAAGACATGGTGAATATTTTACGGGTATATCTCACATAATTTTTGCAGGTAAGAATAATAATTATTCATATTACTATTGTCACGCCCGCTTTCTACTAATTCTAGTAAAGCCGGGTAAACGTGACTATTGAAAGGATTAAGTAACGAAATGAAGTAGAATAAGGGAAACTTGATGTTCTTCTCATATCATAGGTCGAAGGTTCATCATACGAAATTGACAATAACATAACTAGAGTCATAAGCTCTTTACATAACACCACAAATTTAAAGAGTTGAATCTCGGGTCTATTACATATCTTTCTAGCAGCGGAATGTAGGATCGTAAACTAAAGTCCTACGTGTATGAAGACACGTAGAACCCCCAAGAGTCTGCTACTAGGAGTTACGACAAAAACTCGACATAGCACCCACGCCTTCTTCATTCTTAACCTGCACGTTTAGAAATACATGCAGGGCTGAGTACAATTTGTACTCAGTAGACACGTGCCAAAATCGCACACTTACATGTATAACTGTCAAGCCATTCTAAGTGATACATAGGGATTTTGTCTCTAAAGCACCTATGTTCACAAAAGCATTTCTTTGAGAAAGTTTTAGTTTGACTGCAGTCCTAGTTCTTTGTAATCAACCATATCTGAAGTTTCTGTGTGCCGGGGAAGTGGCCACTTCCCACAGACACTTGACCGGTCAACCTTTCGCTGACTCACAGTCCATTGTGTACACTAGTTCGAGTGGAGACGCTAACCCACTGGAACCCGAATTCGATTATAAATATAACAGATAGGCATCATACATAAAGCGAAAACATTTATGGCAAGACAGTGCTTTTGAAAATATCTCATTTCATTTTGAAAACATGCACACATATTTTTTATAGAGTGAGAAAAGCCTACTTGATTAGCCTTGACTGGTGATCGCTTCGTTCTCGGGATGCGGATCCGACCTCTCGTCGAAACCTTTAAATGGATCTTACGTGAGATACCGTTATAAAGTATGTCTAATACTTCTAAGTGTAAAGAAATATTATCCTTTACTATTTCGAGAGTTATTCTCGGGTCTTTAGAGCTCGACTATTATACGAATCTAGTGATTGCGTTTCTAGAGGGGTCGTTTGACAATTTCCGACTCACCTTATGATTCGGGGATTTATTATACCCAATAAATAATTATTGAGTAGTATACTAAAGATAATTCTAATGTAATACCTCGACCCCTTAAGTCGAGACAAATAACTTCTAATCAAGCTAATTAATTTCCATTGCTACACTATAAGCATGATTTAATCATTTCTTCTAATTAAATCCTAATCAATCAACTAGGTTCTAATTAATTAATTTCTAATTAATTAATTAAATCCAATTTAGGAATTTAATTGCTAATTAAATCTCCTAATTTAGCTTTTAAATTATATTCTTGGACTTAGCCAAATAGATTTAAGTCTTGATCCTTAATTGGACAATCAGCCCAATTAGGATTAATTAATTAAATTCTAGCCCATTAGAAATTTTACTAAGTCCATTCCTCTTAATTTTATTAAGCCCACTAGGTCTATTACTTACCACTTGGACCCAAAAATTTGGCCCGTCAAATCCACTTCTCGGCCCAGTGCATCTAGTAATCTAACCCATGAACTCGGCCCATACCCGGCTCGGGTTCTAGATCCTTCTAACCCAAGTCTAACCTAATTCATTTGTTTTCTTCCCACTGACACTTCCGTCTCTCTCTCCCCGAATTCTCCTCGACTTCTTTCCTTATCTACGAGTCTAAGTTCTGATTCCTTCTTGATTACGGTTTGCATGTTACAAGCAAATTGGTTTTTAAATATTAACAGTGAATTGAAACTCCAAATTGGCTTCAATTCCAACTGGTTGGATTTGGGGTTACTTAATTTATTTTCTTTTATTTATAGGGGAATTGGAGATGTTTGGGCTGGGGCGATTTGATTTGGTCTGGGAATGGATGGATTCGGAACTGGAATGGTTTGGGTTCTGTCGTTGGGACTGCACGGCTGGGGCGTAGTCTGTCGGGGCAGTCGTTAAGGGCTGTCCTGTAGCTATGGGATGAAGCAGTCAGTTCTGACCTGGAGGGGACCTGATTCCCTAAGCTAAGCTCTCTATTCTTTCTTCTCCATGTTTGCATTTAAAGTTTCCTAGTGTCTTATGTTCATGCCTTGCATTCGTTGAAGTTGTAGCATGAAAGAAGGAAGAAACACTTTTGTTCTAGTTCTGTATGTTTTCTCTTTTCTTATGTTATTTAGAGGACAGCATGAGTAAGTCCAGTCCCATTGTTGGTTCTAAGCGCATTCTACAGGTTCTCAAATCTGTATACATTTCTAAATTTCACGTAGTCTGGGAGTTACAGATAATGTCATTTGCTTGTTGTTATGTTGTTCTCTAGGTTCAAGAATTTGGTGTTACTATAGATTTATAAGTCTCAGTAAATGGTCTTATGTGATTTCTAGTGAATGAAGTTCAGTCTTGCTTGATTTCTTTTGTTTCAGACTTAGCTATTTAGGATCTGTATTATGAAGTCAGGTTTATACAGATATGTTTAGCATCTAAATCTGGCCTGTTTCTGAATAAGCCTATGTTCTGAATTCACCCTAAGGGCATTCTGTTCTAGCATATGCATATTGAAATATGAAATTCTAACTGAGTTTGTTTGTTCTCATTATGTCTGAATCAATATGCAATTGAGCAAAGCATGAGTTATACTAACTGTGGAGTATTCAACCTAGTTCTAGGAGATTAATAAAATACCAAGGTTAAGTTCCAGTTTTGTTACCTCTGTGGACTACTTCTGTTGGATTTGGTTTAGAGCAGCTTCCTCTTCCTTATACTTCTCTTAGTATGCTAAGTGTTTTGAGTGTATGAGTTTGTGGGTTGCAAACTATTCAAGGGTTGAAGTGTGGGTATTTATAGGGGAAAAACTGTCTAGGGTCCTGTGTTATGTCTTTCTTTTGGGGATATAATGTGGTTCTACAACTGATCCTCTTTCTTTTGTTTCTTGGTGGCAGGTTATAGTGATGGTAGATGCACATGAAATTCTTGGGATGTTTTCTCTCCCTCTTTTCTTTCTGTTTGCCCGAGAATGGCAACAGCAGTCCCTGCTTTCTTCTCTCACTTCTCTTTCATCGAATTTGAGTTGCAAGGGTAAGGTTCCTTTTTTTGTTTTATTCTTCTTTAAGGGTTGGTTTGTAGCTTCATAGCTTCTTTCCTAGTTCTTACTTTTGTTTTATGTTGCAGCTCCCTAGCTGTTCTTCTGATAGGGTGTTGGGAAGAGAAATTCAGGGCTTTGGAAGAGGAGCAGATTCTTGGGAAGGGAAGGCAGCTGCTCTTTTGATCCTTCCTTTCCTTATTAGTTAACTCTCTCTTTTTTTTTATACCCTACTTGCTATACTAGTTTTAGTTAGGAAGTTAGGAAGAGTTCATCTTATTTGTCTTCTGAGGAATCTTTTTAGAGGAAATCCTGTACCATGCAGCTCTAAGCAAGGGTCAAGGCCTGTTGGCAGTCCCTAGCCTTCCACTTTTCTGTAAAGTTGCACTTTGTAAGGGGGGCAGACTTATCTATTCCCCATTCATGCATATATTTGTATATATACATACATTGTTTCTTCTCTCCAGTAGTATACCTTGTTGTACTAATCATAAGAACCACCAATAATAGGGTTGTAACTAATGCAGATTATCATTGCTACCATTTTCCATTAATTATTATATTTATGAAAGCATATCCAGTATATGGAGGTATAGTTGAGGCCATGAATTAAGTATGGAATGCGTGGGTTTATAAGGATGAGATATAGGGGTTCATGCATGGAAGGCATTAATAGTGCCAAATCGAAAATTTTCATAAAAGATTCTTACTAAAGTCATGACTAAAATCATTAATCCACTAATAATGGTTAATTTCCTCCTAAATTTATTATAATTCCTCACCGTTTCAATATTCGGTTCCCATACTACGAGTTTGATTAATAACTTGCTAAAGATGAATTTCTATCATGGCCTTATTTCTACATAAGGTCATTAGTCTTTGTTCATAAAGGGTTGTTAATACAATAGGCTATTCTCGTTAATCCGAAATTTTTGGTTTCGAGAGTTGAATACAATTTCATAACACGCGAGGGATTTGCTAATTTGATCGGAATTAAAAGACGGGGTATTACAACTATACACAAACTACAATGATAGTGTGTATGAATATGAATAGTCATTATCCATGCATGTCTTACCTGATTGTCATGCCTAATTTTGACTCACCAACAAGATAAGGTTTCATACATATAACATTAATTATTTAATTATTAAATAAATATTTTTCAGAATAAAAAGTATTTATTGATTTAGTTAACTAGTTGATTTTTATCAAACAAATAAAGAGTCAATTTTTTTTAATTACGATATAAAGTGATATATGATATATATCGTGTTTTTGATACGTTTTTAGTGGTAGTTTCATCGTGTATAGACTTTAGGTTGTGTCATTTTCTTATCTTTTAGTTCATATTACGCCGGACTTTTGTGTTTCTTTGTTGTGGATGTAGGAGGTTAGAATGAGGAAGGATGGAGCTAGAAGTGGTGCCATTTGCATCGTACGTGCAAAGTCGTGTGAAGCGGGACGAACTGAAGAATGCACGGGAGGAGAGATCGAAGAAAACTAATGAGCATGGAGTCCAGCGGCCGCTGGGGTAGAGCAGGCCGAAAATTCAGAGAATAGAAGCCAGCGACCGCTGGCTCTGCAGATTTGGCACGACAGAAAAGCGAAGCCAACGACCGCTCGCTCCTCAGCGGCCACTAGTTGCGCTTAAGTGGCAGTTATGAGCGGGTTTTTAAGTTGATTAGAGGCATTATCTATCATCCCCCAACCTTTGTAACTCAAAATTTTACTCTCCAAACTACTTTACTTGCTTTCCTAGTGTAGATTTAGTGAATTCCAACGGATTGAAGTGGATTCCAACTTGAAATTCTTACATTTCATCTAGTAAGCTTTCTTTTGATGGATTCCTTTTGTGTTTCTACCATGCTTATGATGTTTGGCTAGATTCTCACTAGGGTTGAATATTAATTCTCCTATTTGATTTTGAGATTGATTCATGCTTAGGTGATTAACTTGTTTTGGATGAAATTAGATTCACATGTGTCAAAGTAGATTGAGAAATTATTTTTACACTTGATTTGGGGTTAATCAACATTATTCTTTAATCAGGAATGTTTGAATAAGAGTTCATATTAAGTTAAGTGATTTCTAGAGGTGTGAATTTGATTCGAAAGTGAAAGTCACGGCTTAGTATATAAATACGAAAGTGAATTGCTAAGCTTCCTTTTGAGATTTTAACCGAGTATGAATGCATGATCAATTTGATATCAATTAGGAGTTCAATATATCCAATCTTAGACTTCAATCTTTAGGTATTCTTATTTAGTTATATTCTTTGATCTTTAATTAGTTTATGAACATCTTCAAATCGTTATAGAGTGTGTAGGAATCTATCTTTATCAAATTCGTACTAGTGATTAATTGTCCTATTTAGTCTTCCACGTGATTCGACTTAGGTTCAGCTTATCGTGTACTGTAGACCTCGTCCAATTACAAGAACTTAGATACACAATTTAGGTTGAACATATACCAACAAATTTTACACGGAATAAGTCTTCATGTAACAATTATATTTTGCAACTTATATAATTTTTCAAGTAGCATGAATTTGCAATTATGTTAATAAAATATAATGTAATGTAATTTTTTACCAATACATTATATAGACGATAAATTACTTATCAATTTATATTATTTTTAAACAGATTATTGCATTTTTAATAATAATTTTTTTTATGATTCATCAATATATATTATTTTAAAATTTATATTTATAAATTATAATGTAAAATAATTTTCCGTCGATTTTCGACGAATTATACGCTAATTTATATTTAAAAGAGTACTGAAGGACCTAAAACATGTATATTCAACGACGCACTTGAAAGAGCACACCATCTATACCGAAGGGTGAAGGACCGAATGTAATTGCATTGAAAATCAAATCTTAGGATTTCATAACAAAAAAGTTACACTGTAAATCAATCAGAAGTAAAATAGTCCTTCATAAATTGCATAATATTAATATAAGGCTTAAATGGTTGAAGATGTAAATTCTAGTAAGATCAAGATATGGACACATCTAGAAGAATGTAGAATCTAATAAGAAGAATGTAGAGAAATATAACTACTTAGTATTATATTTTTGTATATAAATAGGACTTCTCTCTTATTTTTCATTCACCTAAACTTTTCACAATGTAGCTCTAAATATTCCAAGAAATAAAACTTCTTCTGTAATATTCTCTCTCAATATAAAAGGTTTTTCGATTTATTCCTCTAAATTCTCCCATCTTCCTTGTCTCTCTTATTCCATGGAAGAATGTCATTTTTACAGTCTAACATAAATTGATGTTAAATTCAAATCTCAACATTAAAATCAAATATGTATTGACAAGCTATATTTGGAAAGCTTTCAAGGTTGTAGACATGCTTCATAATACACCATTTTAGAAAATAGTAATATATAATATAGAGGTTGGTTTTAAGGAGAACCCACCTTTTGGAAATCTTTTTGATGATTGTGAAAATCATTATTTATATGTTTTGATGATGCGAAACCATAATGCGAAACCATAATATTGATGCTTTAATGTATATTGATGCTTAGGTGTCTATGCTTTATTTGTGTCTAGATTTAGACTCAACAGATGGTTAAGTGTAAGGACAAATCGATAAAAGACAGATCGCGTCCATAGGAACCATCTGTGATCTCAATAGTAGATCAGCTAACTTGTAAGATCAGTTGAGTTACCAACCTGTGTCATAGAGCTTGATCTTATTTTGTCTATATATTAGAAGGGAGATCAACCTGTAAGGCCATATTAAATTAACAATCTGTGCTATAAAGATCGACCTTGTTATGTAGAAGGTTAAGTGAAAATGTGAGAACATATTGATGTAACGATTTGCTCATAGGACTAACCTAATCTAGTTAGACTTAGTATTGATATCATCTATGTTATCGCACAAGAGGTCAGCATACTTACCAAGGATAGATCGTTTGATCAAGGACATATCTTTAGATCGAGGAAATATTGTATGATCGAGGATAGATCGTTAGATCGATGACAAATTGTATGATCGAGGATAGATCGTTAGACCGAGGACAGATCGTTTGATCGACGGACAGGTCAATAAGAAGACCAAGAAGCAGCGCGATAGAATCAACTTTGTATCAAACAGCTTGACATCAAGCTGCATAAGAAGACATACAAGGAACAGCTCGTTACAAACGATTTGTGTCTAACAGATCGATCAGCAAATGTGCAAACGAGCTGCATAGCGAGATGGATAGGTAGTTGTGCTAGAAGGAACAAGAAAAACGATATGTGTGTAACAGATCGATCAACAGATCGATAGCAGAATGATCTGTTGTTCATGGGGAGTCAACTCAATGTTTTAATCCATCTGTTCATATGAGGTCCAAACGAGCTGCTCATCCCAGTTGGAGGAAGTTATAATCTACCTAAATTGATAAACTACATGTCTTATGCCACGTCAACATCCACGTAGGACTAACTCCAACGGCTAGAAGTACAGTCAGCAACCAACGGTCAAAAGAGCATTTAATGCTTACTGCAAAAGTTGCACAGACTTCCAACGACTATAATTCAAATATGACTATATATATATACTTCATGCCTTCTTCAGAAATGGTGTTGGTTCGTGTGTTCGTGACATTACCCAGAAAAAGCTTCAACACCACAAGATTCTCTCTCCAGTTTTACATAGATTCATTCAACGCTAGATATAAATCATATACATTCTTGAGTGTTGTAAATTAGAGAGAAATCACAATTATTCTGAAGATAAACCAGCTACAACTTATCTTAGATTTGAGCCTTCAAAGCCAATAGTTCTAGTTTCCTCCATAGCCAAAAGCTTGGAGGAAGAACAATTATAAAACTGAACTCAGATCTCGTACTCGACGAGTTTAAATAAGAGAGTTGTAATCTCGTACTCAACGAGAATAAATAAGCGAGTTCTGGCTCGTACTCAACGAGGATAAATAAGCGAGGGATCCAAGGTTAAGAGATTCATCGATATAGCTTTGATCGATCGTGGACGTAGGGGGTTTCCCGAACCACGTTAAATATTGTGTGTTCTTTTATATTTTACATTGTATTGTTTTGATTCTTTGTTTATCACTCACCAGCGAGCTTATCGAAATAAGCGAGCTGTGCATCTTGAATCAATCTCTTAAAGAACACTCGGTATAAACAAAATATATTTTCTAAGTATAAGAGCAGCCAACAAAATATCATAGTTTTCGCACACGATCTGTGTTTGGATAGATCATCTGGTACGCTCCAGCTTGCTGTCAGTTTATTTGTTCCTTAACAGGTTATTCACTAAGTTGACACCACCGTTAAATAGTAACTTAGAACCGCCATTTTCCATAGATTAACATAATTTAATGAATGAAATAGAATGTTAACACTAATACAATAAATTGCAATTACAAATTAAAATTTTCCAAAAATAAACAGATAAGGAGACAGAAGTAAATGTTGTTGAAAGATGAGCAAATATTTTCAATCTTTCCATATTTGATTCAACGTTAGTGGTGGAACAAAGCAATTGAATTGATTTGATTAATAAATTATTTTATGGAGCAAAATAATTAAATATATATGCTTTGTATAAAATTAAAAATTTATATGCTTAGTAAGTTAAATTAAATCAATGTAACTAGACTTATTGATAAATTAGATGTCATATCCATTTTTTATATTCAGTTGTCTATTTGCTTATACATTATTTGCTTAATTATTAATAAGATTTGCTTTTTATCAGATTTCATATACAATAACCTATTTGTTTGTTTTATATTTACTCTCTGTTCACTTTTAAATTTAGTTTATTTGCTTAATAAGTCTATTCTAATTGCTTACTTGTAATGACCAGCTCTTTTCGTTAGAACTATTACCTACCAAATATCTTGTGGATACTGAAAATTTTTTATGATTTGGAAAATAAGTCAGCAAATTGACCATGTTAATCCCCTACATTATTTAAATTGGACTCATTTCAATTTAAATCTTATCATAGGTGAGAGCTTAGTGTGATAATAATCTCCATCATATTTTTATTTATTTTTTTTCTCTCCTAAATGGATCAACCAGTATCCTTAATCATTAAGATGTACTAATAGTATTAGTTTCATAGCATAACAACTTTGTTATACATTACATGCATGTGGAATAAATCAATCACTAAGAATGCATGTACAATACGTAATGTATATAAATAATAATAATAAAAGACTGTAAAATAGATATAGTAGAAACGGATCAGATTTTGTTACAGAAGTACAAATCTGATGATGGAGGTAACTTTACACTGTGGTAAATAAAGATGTTATATACATCATCAACCTAAAACACCCCAACATAAAAAAAAAGAGGATAAAATCCTGCATAGTACAAATAAAATAGAGATTTATAGGAGGTAGACTGAAGAAATAGGCGGCTGAGAAGAAAGAGAGCAGAGCTGCCACCTCACCTCACCTCACCTCACCTCACTCAGAATCGTTCCATCCACCCCTAAAAGAGGATAACGTGTATACATCTAGTGGTTAAAACCAAGACTTTCATTACTCTATATAAAGAGTAAATTCTTAACAATTAATTACAACTCACTCAACTCATACCAAAGTGCTGCCAAATTGGAGATTTAGAGAAGAACCGGGAGAAGAGAAGTAATAGCAGTTCTTAAGGTAAAAAGTTCTGCCTATAGCATTTACTCCCCTTAGCTACATCTTTTATTACCATGTCATGAATGTAGATTTTACACTATGGTATGTTAGCAATGAACGTGAACTTAGCATGCCTTAGAGACTACACTTCCCATTCGAGAATCATTCACAGGTAACCACGAACAGCATTCATACCATGCTCTTAAAACAGAAAATAAAATACATATAGGTTCTCAAAGCAAAAACATAGAGAATAAGAAAAAACTTAGCTGCTGAGAAGGTAGAACGCAGCCTTGAACCACTCCTATCCTAGCCGTGAGCTCCGAGCAGCTCCGAATCCTCTCGGACGACTTTGGACAAGCTTCGAATGGTCCCGAACCATCCCGAACGGCTTCGGACAGTTCTGGACAGCTTCGATCAAGCTTCGAATTATCCCAAATAGCCTCGAATCTCTCCGAACAGTCTCGGACAGTACCGTGCAGCTCCGAACCAAACCTGAAGCACCCCGAACAGCCCCGCACAAGCTTCGAACGGACCTCAAACAACCCGAACAACTTTGAACAACCTCGAATCTCCCCGAAATTACCCCAAAACCGCCCCGAGCTATCCCGAATAGTCTCGAAACACCTCGGACAGACCTCGAATAGCTTCGAGCCAATCCGGATAGCTCCGGACAGCTTCGAATAACCTCGAACGGACTCAGACAGCCCCGGACAGACATCGAATCACCCTGAAATAGCCCCGAATATTCCCGAACCGCCAGAAAACCAATCTGCAAATATTAGAATCCAAATCTGCAAACTTGAACTCCTCATATTAACTAGCAACTAAATCATAGATGAATAGATTAAATAAACTGGGTAAAGAAAGAAACTACCTAAAACAGAGGAACTGTCCTCCGAGCCTCCATAGCCGAGCAGACACGGGCTGTCCAGCCCGCACCGAGCCATCCCCTAAATTGCAGCCTCACCAATCGAAATCCCCATTGCAAGGAGAAAACAAATACAATTAAGTTATGACTAAACAAATCTGAATCTCTCTCTAAGACTCCTTAGGCCATAAGCTCTTAATTCTAGAAAAGAAAGGAAGGATAAGGGAAAGAAAGCACCTGAGGCGAGGCACCGGGGGTCTCTCCCCATGTAGAACGGAGGCGACGGCGAGTCAGGGGCGATGGAACGATGGGGGTCCATCACGGACTGCTATTGCTCCTCGCGCAAAGAAAGGAGTCGGAGCAGAGGAACGGGGCGCCGAGGAACGAAGGCGACGCCCTGCCTTCACAACCGAGAGAATAGTCGGGGTGAAGGAACCCCGAAGCCCTAATTAATTTCACCCGAGGATCCAGTCCTCTTCCCCAAACATCACTTCAAAGTCGAGGGAGAAAGGAAGGCGACACCCTGGTCCCCATAGCCGCGAAGAGGGGTCCGATGAGGAGATTTCTGCTCGTCAATACACTGCAAAGGAAAAGGAGCACGAGCAGAAAGCTTAGTGGTGTCGAGAGCGAGACGGAGAAGCGAGAGGAGGCCGAAGGGAAAGGAGGCGGAGGAAGGAACGAGAGAGCGGTGTTATGTTTCTGTGAGAAGAGACAAATTAGAATAGGGTTAGACTTAACTAGGTTAGAATAATCCAGAACTTGGGCCGGTTATCGGGCTGACTTAAAATCGAACGGGCCCAGATTAAAAGGGTAACTGGGCTAACTAAATTAAGAGGACTGGGCTTGCAATTAATCTAAATTGGGCTGCTATTAATAAAATAATTGGACTTAAGGCAGAATAATTAACGGGCCTAAGTAAATTAAACCAGTTATGGTCCTAGCTAATTATTTTAGTTGGGCCGTGTATTAATTCTACTTATGGGCCTGATTAACTGAATTGAGCTATTATTAATAAAACCATTTGGGTTGAGTGTAATAAGTAATAAACTTAATTGGGCTTAACAAATCTTAGAGGAATGGGCTAAATTTATTAGTTATTGGGCTCACTTAATTCAATTAAATGGGTTAGTAGCATTTTAATAGATCAAGACTTTATTTAATTGGGCTAAGCCCAAGAATAGGATTTTTTTTTAAAGCTAAATTGGAAGACTTAATTTATTTATTTGAATTTATTTACCAAATTACAATCTAATAGATTTATTAGAATTTAATCATAAGAAATGATTAAATTATAAATCATACTTATAGTGTGACAATTGAATTTGATTAACTTAGTTAGAAATTATTTATCTCGATTTAAGTATCGAAATATTAAATTAGAAATGCCTTTAGTTATATTACCCAATAATTATCTATTTGGTAAAGTAAATTTCCGAATCGTAAAGTGATTTAGAAGTCATCAAACGACTCCTCTAGAAATACAACTCCTCGACTCGTATAATAGTTGAGTTCTAAAGACCCGAGAATAACTCTCGAAATAATAAAGGATAACATTTCCTTAAACTTAGAAGTATTAGATATACTTGATAAATGTATCTCACTTGAAATTATTTAAAGGTTTCGACGAGAGGTCGGATCCGCATCTCGAGAACAAAGCAGTCACCAATCAAGACTATTCAAGTAGGTTTTCTTACTCTATAAAATGTGTGTGCATGACTTTAGAATGAAATTAGTTGTTTTCAAACTACTGTCTTGCCATAAATGTTTCGATTTATGTATGATGCCTATCTGTTTATTTATAATCGAATTCGGGTCCCAGTAGATTAGATATCTTACTCGAACTTGTGTACACAAAGGACCGCGAGTCATCTTAGTGGGTTGGCCGGTCCAGTGTCCATGTGAGGTGGCCACCTCCTCGGCACATAGAACTTCGGATATGGCAGATTACAAAAGAACTTAGACTGCAGTCGAACATAGGAATTTCACGAGAAATGATTTTGGTGAACATAGGTGCTTTAGAGACAAAATTCCTATGTTTCACTTATAATGGCTTGGCAGTTATATTTGTATGAATGCGATTTCGGCACGTGTCTACTGAGTACTTTTGTACTCAGCCCTGCATGTATTTCTAAACGTGCAGGTTAAGAAACGATAAAGGAGGGGGTGCTACGTCATGCTTTTGTCGGTCTCTTAGCAGTTGACTCTTGGGGGTTCTACATGTCATCATACATGTAGGATTTTCATTGATCCGAATAGTTTCCGCTGCTAGTTGAAACCTTTATGTAATGGATTTGAGACTTCGATCTTTATTATTATTCGTGGTTATGTATGAGCTTATGACTCGAGTTATTCCTATATTGACTTCGTACGATGAATTTCTAAGCTAAGTTACGTGAACGTTGTTCTATTCATCTTGATTCCATTCCCCCATTCTATTCCCGTTTCTTAAATCCCTCCCTTAGTCACGGTTCCCCGGATTCTACTATCCTTAGTAGAATGCGGTCGTGACATTACTAAATTGATCAGATTTGCTTAATAAGTAAAGTTTATCTGTATAAATCATTTAACTATCATTTCTAGTAAACCAGATACAGATGCAATAACATATTTCTTTATTTTAAATTTAATCTATTTATTTAATGAATTAAATTTATTTGCTGCTCAAAATAAACTATTTTCTTGGTAAAATAAATCATAGAATTAATCAATGTAGTTAATTTTAACATAAACTAATCTCGTTTAGCCTATTTGGTTAATACTTTTATTTGCTTAATTATTAATTAGATTTGCTAGTAGATTAGTTGTAACATTGTATTTGTTTTTAAATTTATTATATTTTCTTAATAAATCAATTCTAATTGCTTCATAACTTACACTATTTTATTAATAAATCAAATTATTAACCATTTGGTTACTAAGTACACATATTTTCTTCATAAACAATGTTTATTTGCTTCAATCACTAATTTTATATATTTGGTAGTAAATATTATACAATAACTTATTTGTTTGTTTTTAATTTAGTTTATTTACTTAATAAATTACATTTATTTGCTGCATAAAGTAAACTATTAGTTCTTGGTAAATTAAATAATATAATTAATCAATGAAATTTATTTTCTATAATAAAATCTTTATTTGCTTAATAAAATGAATTTATTTGCTTAATCACTAATTATATAAACCTCATTTAAAAAATAACACAATATCGATAATACAAAATAGAGTTTAAGTATATGTATAACAAAATGATAAAATAAACAATAAAAAGAGGGTTAGATACACGAATGGAACGTTACATCTAAGTTTCTTACAATGAAATTAATTGCATTAAATATGTGGTATACCATAAATTAGTGAATAAAAATATATTAAAATATCATTATAACCATTAACATTAACAACTAAAAAGAAACTGCAAACATAACAAAATAAATAATGGCCATTGATTGAATAAACAAAGATTACAATTTTTTAATTGTCATTATTTTTCCTTTTAAAATTTAAGAATAATAGAGTAATTACTCATATTTGTAACTGCTATTAATTAATGTGGATATTTGATGATTAATTAATATTTTGACCAAATTAAATTTTGTTAAGCATGACGTGTTGCATAGATTCATATTAAATCATTAAATTTTTTATAGGTAATTAGGCATTATATATTGGATTAATCTAAGTATGAGTAATTAATGCTTATTGTCTAATAAAGTGGTTATATATAAATGTATAAATGTATTGCTTATATTTTATGTTCACATTGCTTTTAAATGTATAATGTATTGCTTATTGTGTTATATATATAATATATTGCTTATTGTGTTGTTAACATTACTTATAAATGTATACTGTATTGCTTATTTTGTTATTTTTTATTGCTTATTATAAATGTGTAAGACATTGTTTATTTTGTGTTGCTTATTATATATGTATAATATATAAAGATTTGTTTGCAATAAATAATGCATAAAATATTTCATATTCATTGCTTATTTAGTAATTAAATAATGCATAAAATATTTATCAGTCATTGCTAGCTTAATTAGTAATTAATAATGTATAAGATATTAACATTCATTGCTTGTTTAGAAATTAAATAATGCATAAAAATTTAGCATTCGTTGCTTAATTAGAAATTAATAATGTATATGTATACAACGCAATAATAGAGAGAGAATATGGATACACTCCATTTGGTACACTGGTCTAAGGTTGTTGGACTAAAATAATCCAATCTTATCTTTTATTTGGTAGTAATTATGAGAATCTTATGGGCCCGTGTTTATAAACACAGCCCAAAAATAAAGCCTAGTTGATGGGGTTTTATTACTCTAAGAATGAGGTGATATTATTTTAAACTTAACCAAACAGTAAAAGAATGAAATCTTTTACATGATAAAAATACCCTTCACATTGTCTTTTACTTTCATTTCTAATTTTGAAGAATAGCACAACACGTCTTCTTCCTTCTTGACGAAGCCGAAAGCGACGCGCAAGTATCAAATTTGATTCGAAGATTTTGAGGACGACATTCTTCTTCGAAGGTAAGTGATTGTTCTCACAACTACAAAATCGTTCAGTTCCCCCTTTCATCTCTTTGGAATGCTCTGAAATTTTTTTGTAATCTGCCATTGTAGTTGATAGAGGTGGAATTTACTCCATCTTCACCAAATCGAAGGTTTGGAACTCCAGATTGTGCACAACAGTTAAGGTCATATCCTATCCTCTTATTATTATTTTTGTTGGTCCCGAAAGAGTTAGATTGGTGTATGGGGGGGGGGGGGGGGGGGGGAATACACCAATCCAAACTTTTAGGGTTTTCTTGTTTTAAACTTAGGTATAAGGTTTAAGCACACTTAATAAATAAGATAGCTTAGGGTAGTAAAATAAATCTTCTTGTCAGGAAGATTTAATCTTACTCAGATAAGACCTTATGCGTGAAAAACAATAATCAAGAATAATAAATACAGATTTAAACTTGATTAAAGTTGTGTGCGAAATATGGTGGTTAATGCTCTTTTTAATGTGAAAAACATTTTCCTTCTTGAAGATATTATCAACCAAGATTTAAATGCAAGAGTATGAAGAAGATGATGATGAAGTTAATAAGAAATAAAGAACACAAGCAGTTAACGTGGTTCGGGATAAACTATCCCTACGTCCACGGCTCGATCAAATCTAGATCGAAAACTTTACTAGGTTTCTCCTTTCTTTTTACTCGTTGAGTACGAGCCACAAGAATTATCAAATCTAGATAATTTCTTGTGATTACAAACCTTCTTCCTAAGATTGAATACTACAACCTTAGATTACAACCGGATCAAATCTAGATCATAACTTGGGGTTTTGTAGAAATAAGTTTTCCAGAAAGTAACCTTCAACTACTGTAAAACACGACAGAGAATTCTTGATGGGTGGAAGTGTTTTGAACGTTGAGAGCTTGAAGATTTTAGCAGAGTAATAGCAGGATAATACCTTGAATTCTCGTATTTCTTTTTGGAGGTGAAGGTGATATTTATAGCCTCTTTGAAAAAACTATCCGTTGGAGATGAAGACGTCCTTCTTCATCGCATTAATGGCTGCATTAAATGCATGGCAGTGTTGTTGAGGCACGCGCTGCCAAATGAGAGTCTTGTTCCACCTTTCACGCGATTTCCCAGTGTATTGCCACACTGGGAATGATTCACCGTACTGGAAATTGATATTCTCGTACTTCATTCCTTAAAATATGTTGTTGATGTGACAATACACAGAGTGGTTGACTTGTGACAAATTTAGGTATGTCGGCAGTCCACCATAACTATGGTGTGAATTTAGCAGCTCGCTGTCTTGTAACAGATGCATATTGTTTCCTACAATAGCTTAGAGATGAGCTGTCCACAATTCTTAACTGGTTTGTTTCCAGATTAACTTATAATTCTTGATCTTGACCTTTGGAGGAGTTTGAGTGAACAGATCGTCTTTGAACAACGATCTGTTGTCAACATATATCGCTGCTGAGCATAATCTCAAGTTGTTCTTCGCTTGTTCGGGTATCTTCCTAATAACAGCTAGATAGATAGATGGTATTTTATTATCCATCTGTACATTTTACAAAATCTAAAAGATAGATCACTATAAGTTAGTTTGAAAATTCAAACTTCCTTTTACAATGTTGATCTCGTAAACAAAGAAAAACTATTCTAGAACATATATCAAAAACCAACATAAGGCAGGGGACAACGAGCTGTTAATTTGTGAACAGATCGTAAACTTGATCTGTTCAAAGATTAACACTTGCTATCACTACATGAGTTTAAGCCTTATGACGATATACTTAATGAGTTCAGGAGAGCTTGATAAGAATAATACAGATAGTAAAAACTATACCATCTGCTTCTTTACAAAACACTAGCTGTTCCTTAATAGAGCACATTAATTACTTGGTTTAAGATACCATACTTTAACTAAGTGTTGTTTCGAATAACATTATCAAAACCAAGATAAGATTGTGGGGTTCCCAACAATTTTTATTCGGTGTTAAGGATACATTTATTTAGGGTTTACTGTTTGTTTGAGAAGTGGTGTTTAATTCCAATTTCATGTATGCTGCAAAATGTATTGTTCATGTATTTCAGTTTTATTTTGTGTTATGAAATGCTACTAAAAAATAGAGTCATTTCTTGGGCTAGTGTGGCCGTGAGCATAGTTTTTATTACAAACAACCATTAGCTATGGATGCTTCGTCGTTGGAGGGTAAAGATTATTGCATTTTTCTTATTTCTTTACAATCCCATTTGTTTTGATTTTACGGTATTTCAGCGAAATTCACATGTTGAAGGGTTGACTTTGATGTGTACAGATTAAATCTTTCTTTTTCTTTAAAGAATATTTTGTGGATAATGGGATGCCTAGTTCTTATTCGATCTGTTTGATGTTCCGATTTCATTCTTGATTTAGTGTTTCTTGAATTAATCTTATTTTTAAATTTAGGAGATAGGATATGGGAGTGAGAATTGTGACACTTTCTCTCAAGTTTCTAATGAGTCTGGAAATCAAGGCTTTAGTGGTTCAGAGATTACTGATATGAGTGAGGATAATAATAGTGTAATATCGGTGCAATCAAGTGACTTGGGAGAGATTGAGCGAGACAGAGTGAGACAAGTTTTTCAAGAGTGGATGTCACGTCCGCAATTTACTATGGATAGTAAAGTCGGAAAAATCGTGACTAGGGAAAGAATTTAAGAAGCGGCGATAGCAATGGGGTAATGAAACAAAGATGAAATTTGAACAACGATCTCATAACTAGTCAAATAATTCATTGTACATGGTTAGCATGAAAAGGACTTGAGTCTTATGCTCAATACATAATAATTTATCATGAAAGAAACTTGAGTCTTAAGATTATTACATAACAATCTCAAACTAGCAGCGGAAAGTTTCTCGGATCGATAAAAGCTCTACATGTATGAGGACACGTAGAACCCCCAAGAGTCAACTAATAAGTGATCGACAAAAGTCTGAACGTAGCACCCTCCTTCATCATCGCTCAACCTGCACGTTTAGAAATACATGCAGGGCTGAGTACGAATTGTACTCGGTAGACACATGCCAAAATCGCACTCATACATATATAATTGTCATGCCATTGTAAGTGAAACATATGGATTTTGTCTCTAAAGAATCTATGTTCACTAAAATCTTTTTTGTGAAATCTTAAAGTTTGATAGCTGTCTAAGTTCTTTAGTGATCTACCATATCTGTAACTTCTTCTTCTTCTTTGTGTCGGGAACACCTTGACCAGCCAACCCACTCGATGACTCACGGTCACTTTAACAGGCCAACCCGCTCGATGACTCACGGTTACTTTTTGTACACTATTTCTAGTAGGATAGTTATCTCACTGGGACCCGAATTCGATTCTTTTAACTTCATTGAGCAGATAGGTATCATACGAAAATTATAAACATTTTATGGCAAAATAATACTTGAAAACCATTTTCAATTCAAAAGCTTTTTGAAAATAAAATATACATAAACTAATATCACACGCATATATCTTATTTTATCGTGTAAGAAAGCCTACACTTTATGTATAAGATATAAAGCCTACTTGAATAGTTTCGACTGGCGATGACTTCGTTCTCGTAACTCAGATCCAACCTTTCGTCGAAACCTTTAAATAAATCTCGAGTGAGACACAATTTCGAGCATATTTGATATTCTCTATGTGTAATGAAATATTATCCTTTATTATTTCGAACATTATTCTTAGGTCTTAACTCGACTCATATTCGAGTATCTTAGTCTAGGTGTCGTTAAATTCTTAAATCAAGTCTATGATTTATTATTCTAATTTCATTCTTTTACCCAAGTAAATAATGTTGGGCATAATTTGTGAAGGAAATTCTACTTGAAATATTGATTCTCGAATCGTAACATCTAATTAAATCTTATAGGTTAATATTAACCTTGATTTATACACCTTAAGTAGGATTTATAAGTTTATAATTTAATCAACTATTCTTATTAAATTCTAGCTTGATGGATAGATTTTCTAATCTTAATAGTAATAATCCTACACCTGGCCCAAGCACAACTTAACTTAACTCTTGATACAATTAAATCAATAATTAGTCAAACTAAACTTCAACATTACTCCCTTAGTATTAATTAAGAGTTTGGCCCATCATATTAATTCATTTTCGGCCCATCTGATCTCTATATCTCGGCCCAGTATCAATAAGTGAAATCTGGGACATTTGAATTAAATGTCGGCTCATTAAAATTAAGAATCCCGGCCCAACTCTTGGCCCATAACCCAGCCCATAGCTTTACCCATTTACACTATACCTAACCTTCACTTCTCTCATTTTCACTCTGCGGCACCACAACACACACACACACTCACACCCTCATCTTTCTCCCTCTCGGCCGCTCTTCTCTCCTTCTCGCCGAGCCCTAGCCAGTGACTTCATGGCTGGCGCCTCTTGCTACTCCGCCGGCATATCTCCTCCCCAGCTCTCGGTAAGTATCTTTCCTTCCCCTCCTTCCTTTTCTTATTTCTCTATTAGTTTTCTTTCCAATCTCATCTTTCTCTGTGGCTCTCTAATTATCTACTCTTATCTTTTACTTTTACACACTCCTCTCTACTTCCTCTTCTTGTCGCTACTGTCACTACTGTCGCCGGCGGTCAGCCTTGTTCCCCGGTACTCGGCGGCTGGAAGCAGTCCCCGCCGAAGACTCTTGATGGAGGAAGCTACCTAAGGTAAGGCCTGCCTTTCTTCTCATTTCCCTTAGTCCTTTATCTTATTCTTTTATTCCCCTAATTCTCTATTTCTTGCTTTAGGAAGCATTAACCTCCCCCTGGTCTCCTTTTCCGTTTAGAACATGGGTAAAGCCTAACTTTCTCTCTTACATCAACTAATAGTCTACATGTTATTGTTTCTAAATATTTATACAATATTCATATTTATACAATATTCATATTTAATAAGAGTTCTTTGTCACAGTTCTATTATTTCATCAATTTCAGAATTTGATTGCTCTTGTTTGTCTAATTAATTTGTTTTAGGAAGTGTTCTTAATTTTTGGAATTAGGGATAAATGGGGTTCTTAAAGAAAGCTTATATTTTCAAATTTCAAATTTCACTTATTAATTGACTACTTGTTTTCTTTCAAATATGGCCTAGGGAGTGACTCGGGTTCAGAGGAGGATAGCTACGGCTCCTGGCTGGGGAGAGGTTCCAAGTTCGAATTTGGCTAGGGTACTGTTAAGATAACTATTCTAATGTGAAATCTGATTTATGCATATGTTGGTTTGAACCTGTTTCTTAAGTCTTATGTTACTGTAATACATAGTTCTAATTTTGATAAAAGAGACATGTTTGGTGATCTGGTTAATACGTCTAAGTTTTTTTTTAATAAACCGAAAATAAAGTGTGTGATGTAGTTCTTAATGTGTTATGCTCTTGAGAGGTTTCGGGAGTAAGGCTTGGAGTTGGCGATATGGATATGGAAGACAATTTCATTTTGGAGTGTTATTCTAAATTATCATACTGCTTTAGTTTATTCTAAGAGATGCTAATAGCTTTCAAAGTTCTATATCTCTGTTCTGATCTGAATGTATTTTGTTCTGTCCATTTTGGTTTGAAGAAAGGTCTAAGTGATAAAAGCTTCATGTTTGTGCTTTCTTGTTCCTACTTCTAGCATAGCCCGCAGAGTTAACCGCCGACCTCCTCGACGACGCCCAAGTTGGTGCAGATGCTTGTGAGGAAGACGTGAGTCCTATTCTATAATAGAGTTTGCCGATGGTGGCACTGGCCTAGACCCATGATGTGTTTGTCGCGATGTCAACGTCGAAAGACCCGTGTCGACGAGGATGAAATGAGGCGGCGATTTAAATTTGGAGGTGTAGGAGAGGTCCTCGTCGTCGGGAGCGGCAACGGTTGCTTTGCATCATTTGCAAAATATTATTGTAAAATTGACTGCTCATACTCTCTTTGAGTTGCACATACATGTAGATTGCATTGTCATATATATGTAAACTGCAATGTTATTTCATCTTTGTACCGTTTAATAATACTATGTTGCATCACACATACATGTAAATTGCATTGATATACATGTAAACTGCATTGTCATATATATTAAACTTCAGTCCCAACGAAGTTATAATTTTTAGGGATTGCAATGCATAAATAAATATAGTGTAATGCATTAAACGTTTGATTGGAATGATAACGACGTAAATCCGTATTGCATGCGGTTTTCGATTTGCGTTTTCCAATTAAAATTCTCGTAATTCGAAATTAGGGAGAATTTTTAAATATTTTGGAAGATTATCCTATCCCGTAAATTTCTCCAACTACCAAAATTAAATGGTAATGCAAATCATGTAACTATATAATGCAAAATATGTGAATATACAATGCAACAATAAAC
Organism: Leonotis leonurus; assembly: GCA_026898415.1. NCBI lineage: Eukaryota > Viridiplantae > Streptophyta > Magnoliopsida > Lamiales > Lamiaceae > Leonotis > Leonotis leonurus. The sequence goes on from JAPKLX010000062.1 coordinate 1,338,964, forward strand.
ACACGATCATTTTCTCTTTTCTTATTGCAGTTGCATAATTTATGGGATTCACATCAATTTGAATATCCCACCAAATCCGCCCAGTAAGATATGTACGAATTTGCCCTTTTGCATTGTATATTGACAATCCAACACGCCTATAACAAAAAATTAGGAATTAATTATAACCATTAGATCAATTCAAATAGACGCTTCAGATCAATTCTTGTTTCCTACCATTTATCCTTTTTTTACCTGAAACCATCCATATATATATATATATATATATTATACTTGAATGAGAATAAATTAAATGTTCAACAATTCGATTTTTCAAACGGACATTTCGAGGATCAAGTAGTATTTATAATTAGTCATTATAACATCTCACATCCAATAAGTAAGAGATGTAAATACAATATAAGTATGAGTTTCAATGAATTCTCTAGCAACATGGTTAACTATTTTGGTGAAGCGTGGACGAACACTAAGTTTTCTAGTAAATTCATCAGGTTGTTGTAGCGTAACGGGCTCTCACCCCGTAGGCCAAAGGTGTTACAGTCTTCTACTTGAATAGATGTAAAAACATGGAAACAATGTCCCACCTTTTTCTCTCGTGCAAAGTTATATCTTTAATATGGAATGAGATGTTTAAATGATTCAAATTTAGTTTAGCATTAGAGTTGGCAAAAGTAGTGGGTTGCTCGGACCGATGCCCAATGGGGTTTTTGTAATTATAAGACTCACTCAAGCTTGCACGAATGTTTTCGAGCTTCAAAATGTGTGGCTCAACTCAACTCCTGATAGACAGGCTTTATCCCGAATATGCCTTTCAAACTTACAAACTTTATTTATTTGAGATAAAAAAAAATGCATTTATAATTTTATATTCACTACATAAAGTAAATTCATACAATTAATATATTTAAATGATGATAAAATTTTAAATAAACAATTGAAAAGGTAAAAATCATAAAAAAAAATATAAATATCACACAACTATAATTTAAAGTACATAACAATACCAAAAGAAACACAATTAAAGTTTTAAAAATCTTTCATTCATGATTTCATCAAAATTATACAAAATATAAATATCACAACCATAATTTAAAGTAGAACAATCGCAAAAAAACTATTACTAGTATTTTATATTATAATATGAGAATGGACATTTTAATCAGAAAACCCTAGACATTTTAGCATGAATCCCAATGGGCTCAAGATTACTTTTAGGTAGGATTTTTAGGCCCGATTTTTTCAAACATTGATTTTTCAAGCTCAAACCCGCCAAATCTCCATGTATTGAGGGCGGGTCAATCAGGTCCGGCCCATTTTGCCAACTCTAGCTAACATGCTAAGTAGCATAGGGATGTCGCTCAATAATTTCGAAAAAACTATGGTATTCTATGTTCTCTTAGTGAAAATAAATTTGCTAACAATGTGTAGATGTGCTTGTTATGATTTATATGGAAATGACGGAATAAGGTGGTCTTTGCAAATGAGACATAGAAGTCGAAGAAGATTATTGAAGTGGTCAAAGGGAGATTTTGGAGTTAGTGTAGGATGAAATTCGTTCATCAATCCAGTTGCTCGTACATATATTGGATTGATACCCTATTTGGATACCCACACCTACCAAAATCTAATAGAATGAGTACGAGGTAAGAATATTGGGGTTAGAGGCGTGTATGAGTTTCTACATTTATAGTTGTAATTGGTGCCATCAAAACATATGTCGAAAATAATAAAAAAAACCCTAAAAGATAGAAAACTTTAACTTTCCACTCCTCAAAGAATCAGTTAAACTACACACGCCGATTTTGTTTTGCATCATACTCTCTCATTTCAACTTCGATTTTGGATCCGTTTGTGCTATCGAGATGAACTTTTATGCTATGCATTCCAAGTTATGCAATTTTGATCTCAAATACATATAAAAACACAACAAGATCATCAACAACCAGTCCCCAAATATGTGGTAAAAATGACAACTATCACGCGTGATCCTCATTTGACGAAGTTCTGTGGTGAAATCATCAAGGAATGCGGTGAAATCATCAAGGAATGCATAAGATTTAGAGACCACCCCTTTTAATTTTTTTCTAATTGTTTTGGAGTGGAGCCATCAGTTGGAAAGCCTTCATCATAACCCGTCCTAGATCTCTTTGAGCTTCCATGACTTTCTTCAATACTATCATCATCTAGTTGTGAATGTGTATTACCACAGTTATTCAAATTTAACTCCCACTTATGATAGTGACATTTCACCCTTTCAAAAATATAATGATGTGTAAACTTAGTTTTTCCACACATTTCTTGAACAACTTTCTCAATATCCTCCTTGGACTTCCCGTTTCTTGCTCGAGCATACAATCCATTTGGTTATATTTTTATTGAGTCACATGTAATGATGTTTGAGTTCTTGCTTAGATCTAACGTAATGTATTAACTTTGTTTATATCGAGCATTTACTTTTGATGAGAATGCAACATCATTTTGGTTGATTCGAATTCACGAAACACCAAACATTTACTATGCATTCCAAGTTACGTATTTTGGTATGTACCAATCTATTTCTTAAAATTGACTTATTTTCCTTTTTGGGTTGTTTCACTAAAGTTGGTTTGTTTTGATAAATAATAAAAAATAACTCTATAAAAGTTGTAGACCCTACTACTTTTTATCTTTTACACTATTTATTAATTGGGGCGCAAAATTAAAAATACTCATATAGATAAAGGTACATGTAAAAAATACTCATCTTTTTAGATTAATGTAAAAAAAATACTAAAAAGGGCATAATTATCCATTAAACGACAAAATATGGCCCACTATATTAAGAAGAAAATAAAGAAAAAAAATGATAGAGAATCTCATAAAAGATATCTTGCCCTCCATATATATTATCTTGCACTCGAGCACAAGATACCAATAATCGGGAGCAAGATAGTATCTTGCTCTAGCATATTGCGCTAGAGCAAGATAACTATCTTTCACTAGTATCTTACACTGGCGCCTTACCTTTTGCGCCAGTGCTGCGCATAATTGTGCTATAATAATGTTTCGACTAAAATTATTTCGAGTCGCTTGCAATTTAAAACGAGTTCATCTATCAATGATAAGTTAACCCAAGTCGTATTCTCAAGGAAGAATTAACAGAGCAATTCGATTCTTTGTTCATAACCGAAAATAATTAAAAGGATTGTTGAAGGTTTTATAACTAAGCGAAGAATATAAATAAGAACAACAAGTAAAATCTAATCTAATAAAAAGCAACGAGGGATTAAACTCACTATCTAAGAAGACAAGATGCGAATTCAAAAGAAATCAAGTAACTTGAAAATCAAAATCAAAAGGAATAAACGAATAAACGAAACCAGAATAATAAATGGAAAACAAACTTGAATAATAACTTGAACTGTTTGAATCCACAACAGAAAACTAAAGATGAAATACGAATCCAAATGTTGCGATCGGCTATCCTTCTAGTACGAAATCTAAGACTATAAATCTAACTAGAAATCAAAAGTCTCGATCCTAGAACAGTAGGTCGAGACGTGCTCCAAATATAGAGGAAAAAAGTCTAAAAAATGGGGTCGAAAACTGATCTTGAAAAACGTGTCTAAAATAGTGTATATCGAATGAGAAACGCACCGTGCATTTATAGCTGGGAGGAGAGGTCAGCAGCCGCTTAGTGGTCAACAACCGCTGACCTTGGTGGTTCCATGCCATCCGCTGAGGTGGTTAGGCCAGGTCCGGGTCAGCCATTGGGGTCAGCGGCCGCTAAGGTGTCAGCGGTCGCTGGCCCGGCGCCTGGCTCGGCCATGACGCAACTTGGGACGCATCACCTAGTCATCGGCCGCTTAACGATACACGACCGCTGACTAGTGCTCTCGGCACTAGACTTTACTCTTTCGTCATTTCTCGATCCTTTCTCATCTCTTTTCCGACTTTAACACTCATTTAGGCTAGTGATCCTGAAACATAAAATGAAGCTTAAATCGAGCCAAAACATCATGCAACGAGGAAAAATGACACGAATAAAGATGCGTAAAATACGAGTTCAGATGAATAAAAAGAGGCTAAAGAACCCCTCCACACACAAAACGTTGCTTGTCCTCAAGCATAACTTAGTCTAAACTATCGATAGGAAAAAATCTAGTCACGACATGCATTCTTGAAAATACTTCAAATCATTCCAAAATCGATCTTCATATCATCACGTCACGTCACATAGAGATCATAGATGCAAGTAGACCATTTAGGCTAGATAATAATCAATTCGAACAACACAAAACAATGATGCACAAGGTAATATTGAGATCACATAACCGGCTAGAGTTTTTATCCATCTTAATAGCGTATCTTTCTATTTTCTTTTCTTTCTTTTCAACATGAGGAATATTAAGGATAATTTTCACCAGGTGAGTACTCCGAATGTTTGGGTTTTTCCGATGTGGTTTCTCATACCCATCTCTTTTATAATTTTGAATTATTGATTAAGAGAGCGGGGTAGAATCCTTATGTATTCCTATTTTTCACGAACTTAAGAAAAAGACAACTTAGAACATGAATGTCAAGTTATATGGCCATTGTCGCAATGTGTGAACAATTAGGGGTTCCCTAATGTATCCTCACGCGGTTCCCCGTGCTCATGGTTCCCATAGGAGCATAGACCTCTTGACAAAGTTCAATTTTCAACACAAAGCACAAATACGCAACAAGTGATCATAAACAACTAAGCAATTGAATCAATCAATTTATGCCATCATGCATCACTATCTCGATCATTCTACTAAGATTAATAATTCGGTCATAATGTTCCACACATTCCTAGTTCATCTACGTTTCATAACATGACTCAATTCAAATCAATCAAGGCTTTCAAATCATATCACATCTCAAACATATGTCACGACTCGATTCAACCACAATATATCAAAACAAAGTAGCTCTAGACATATGCCTCACGTGAAATAACTCTGCGCACCTATCCGCGAGCACTGAGTGTCCGCGCTCGCTGACCTGGGCCCTCGTCGGGTCTCACTCGCCTTTCAAAACTTCTACTTGTTTGGTCCTCTTTGTCGTGTCCAAGCCTTTCCTTTGAGCAACGTCCTTACTACGAAAATTCGGCAACGTAGATTTCTCAACCAAATGATTAGTAGTATCTATATAGCACGTATCAAAAAAATTGATAGAAGGTGCGGTGTGATTCTGGTGCGCAGAGAAAGATACTTCCTCATCAAGGACAAACATTTTAATGGTACCATTTTTAACATCAATAATAGTATTTGTGGTAGCCATAAAAGGTCGTCCTAGGAGGAGTGTATGCTCTACACCATTCTCACGCACATATCTTATCTCAAACATGACAAAATCAACTAGGACAATTAATTTACCAATTTTGACAAGAACATCTTCGATTACGCCTCTAGGATATCTCACAGATCTATTCACTAATTGTAAGCACGTGCGAGTCGGTTTCAATTTACTTAATCCTAATTATTTAAAAATAGAATAAGGCATAAGATTTATTCCAACTTCTAAGTCCAGCATGTCTGATGTTGCTTTACCATTACCTAAAGTGATATCAATAACGAAGCTACCTGGATCACGCCGTTTAAGAGGTAAGGGTTTTTGCATGATAGTACTCGTCACTTCATAGATTGTCACCAATTCTTGATCGTCGAATTTCTTCTTCTTTGAGATAAACTCCTTAAAAAACATGATGTAGGAGAGGATATTCTTGATCACCTTGAGGAGGGGGACATTGACAGTGACTTTGGAAAGCATCTTGTATAGATCTGCAAACTGTTGGTCGCTTTTGACATTCCTTAACCTGCTGGGATAAGGAATGAGCGGGATGTACGGATTGACCGCCTTATGAAGTTCCTCGCCTGACTACTTTCTTTCCACTTCAGGTGGTGGTCCGTCCTCCTTGTTAACTTCGATTTTGGGTCGCATATCCATCTTATTTTCCACCACTTTGCCATCCCTTAGGACGGACACTGCTTGCACTTGATGGGGTTGCTGTCCTAGTCCCGAAATTTTTCCCATCTGTTGGTTTTACTGCAACTAGTTAAAAACCCCAGAAATTTGCCCCATAGCCGTCTCAAGGTGTTTAATTGTGACGTCTTGGGCCTCTCGAGCCTTCTTGCTCTCTTGCATAACGCGGCTAAACTATTTTTAATGGATGATCTTTGGGGAGGAACAAGTTGTGGTGGGTATTGCTGCATTGGTGGGGGATAAATTTGTTGTTGTGGGGGGAAATATTATGGTTGCGGTGGATAGTACTGCTGCTGTTGATGTTGAAATTGGGGCCGTCCGTTAGAGAAGTTCTAAAAGTTTTGTGCTCCATTCCCTTGAGTTTGCGGTTTCCACCCCAGGTTTTGCTGATGCCTCCAACCCGAATTTTGTTAAGGGGGTTGAGGTTGGGGTATGAATCCTTGTGCAGCATAGATCTCAGCTTGTCCTTCGGGTTTCATCTCTCCCATTCGTGAGTATTCCTCTACAACATGGTCAAAGTTGCCATAAATTCCGCATGGTTCCGATGCCATTTGCTGAGCAGACAGTGATGGAGGTCGGTTCATCTTCAATTCTTGTAGCTCCCGCATCATCTCTGCCATTTACTTTTTGAGATCGGGAGTAGCGATCACTGCACTGGCCTCCATTTGTCTCGGTTGAGAGGATTTTTGTTTAGAACTTGCAGCTAAGGTCTCGAAAATCTCATTCATTTCCTCCGCTATCTTGACTGCAATATTTCCTCCCGCCGAACTGTCCACCATAAATTGAGTAGTCTGGAGCAACCCATCATAGAAAAACTGGCATAGCATCTCCAGTACCATCTGATGGTGAGGGCATTGTTGTAGCAGCTCCTTAAATCTCTCCCACGCCTCATGGAATGGCTCGTCATGGGCTTGCGCGAAGTTCATTATCTTAGTACGTATCGCTTCAGTTTTGTGATGCGGATAGTACTTCAACATGAACTTCTCAAAAACCGATGCCCAAGTGGTGAGTGATCCGGGTTGAAGAGATAGGAACCAAGATTTGGCTCTATCTTTCAACGTGTAAGGGAAACACTTCAACTTGAGTTGATCCCCCGTCAGTAAATGAAGCGGAAAAGTTTGCACCACCATGCAATATTCTTGGATGAACGTCAAGGCGTCTTCACTCAGGAGACCATGATACGTCGGGAGCAGTGATTGGTAGTGTGGCTTCAATTCATAGTTTCAGACTGCAGTGGCAAGAACAATGGCTGAAGTAGCAGTGGCGCCGAACTTGGGCCTAGTGAAGTCGCCCATGTAGCACGGTCTTTTGTCAACAATCTCATCGGTCATCTCTTCGAATAAACGCGATAGCGAGAATTCGTCAATATGCTCAATGTCTTCTTCTACCGTGGCTAGGATCTCGTGTTTCCGATTTATGTTGTGGATGAAGGGCGTCAATGGCTTTCTAGCACTGCGGCGACCTTGCATACACAACACTCAACAAACAAGTTACGCATACCACAATATAGAAGAAAGAAGTAAACATAATAGAAAAAGAAAAAGAAAAAGGAACAATGAATCAAATCGCCTAAAATTTGTTTCGACTAAAATTGTTTCGAGTCGCTCACAATTTAAAACGAGGTCATCTAGTAATGATAAGTCAACTCTAGTCGTATTCTCAAGGAAGACTTAGCAGGACAATTCTATTATTTGTTCATAACTAAAAATAATTAAAAGGATTGTTGAAGGTTTTATAACTAGGCGATGAATATAAATAAGAACAACAAGTAAAATCTAATCTAATAAAAAGCAACGAGGGATGAAACTCACTATCTAAGAAGACAAGATGTGAATTCAAAAGAAAGCAAGTAACTTAAAAATCGAAATCAAAAGGAATGCTAAAAGGTGTATATCGAATGAGAAACGCGTCGGGCATTTATTGCCGAGATGAGAGGTCAGCGGCCTCTTAGTGGTCAACGATCGTTGGTTTCGTGCCATCCGCTGAGGTGGTTAGACTAGGCCCGGGCTCAGCGCTGACTCGGTGCCTGGCTCGGCCGTGACGCAACCTGGGACGCATCACCTAGTCAGCGGCCACTTAAGGATACGTGACCGCTTACTAGTGCTCTCGGCACTAGACTTTACTCTTTCGTCATTTCTCGATCCTTTCTCGTCTCTTTTCCGACTTCAACACTCGTTTATGATAGTGATCCTGAAACATAAAATGAAGCATAAATCGAGCCAAAACATCATGCAATGAGGAAAAATGACACGAATATAGATGTGGAAAATATGAGTTTAGACGAACAAAAAGAGGCTAAACAAATAACATTGCGTCAATGCATCATTTTAATTTAATTTGTTATTTTTTTAATTAATTATATTTATATTAGTTATATTTATTTGATTGTTATTTTTTTTAATTATAAATAAATATTTTATTTATTATATTATTGGAAGTTGTTATATTCATTTAGTTATTGTTATATGATTGTCTTGTGGTTGGAGTATATTAAATAAAAAGGTAGGTAAAATTCATTTATTAGTTTATTGTTTATATATTTATATATATATATATATATATTGTAGTTCATATAAAAAGTGATATTTGGGTATAAAATTGGAAGTGATCTCAGCCCTCCATTTTTCTAATCTAACGATTGAGATCTTTTAATAATTTTCGGTTATTTTGGGTCTAAAATAATCCATATATATTACTAAAAGGATATTTCAGTAATTTGCCTAATATTATCGATTGGTTGGTTATGGAAATACACGATTTTTATGGAGGAGAGAGATAGTTAATTATATCTTTCCATAACCGTTGATTTAAGAGAGTTGTAGGGTTTTGTTCAGTTACAATCATTGATGCGTGATTATATATTGTTGGAGTGACGAATAGTTGCAGCAGAAATTTTCAATGGATCAAGATTGTGAAGGTAAGTGAATGTATACTAATGATTGTGGTATATAATTGGAATGCTGTAATATTAATACTGTTTATGCAACACGTTTTGTTCAATATTGCATCGTTTAAATGCAATAGAAATCACTGTTCAACATGTAAGTATACGCATTTGAATAAACAATCATGTTGAAGATCTTTTAAACTGAATTCATGATACATAATAATTTTATTAATAATTGTCAGTTGTTGCGTTTTCTTTGTTATATATTTATGTTTACAGTACGTATAAGTTGCGTTTGTATGTACTTAATATTTATGCAAATAGTATTTGTTAGTAGCTGCATTTTTTTAAATGGATTTGCAAATATGTAGCTGTATAACAATGAATTAGTTGCATTATAGTTTCAAAATAACTGCGTTGTTTTGTTCAGTAACTAACATCAATTCCAATTTTACACGATTGCATTATAACAAATATTATATTGCATTATAACATACCATAAGTTGCATTGTAATATATATAAGATATGACTGTCAAGGTGTGATATAGTTGTGTATGTTTCGTTATGATAATTTTCATTTACAGTGATTGTATTATTTGCTTTTATTTGTACATGTAGGTATTGAAGAATTTAATGTATCAAATGAAAGCGATAAGTACGTACCAGATTGTGATTCGTGTTTGAAACTTGAAGTTGGTCAGATTTTCTATAATCTAGATGATGGAATTGAGTTCTACAAGAAATATGCTGCAATTTGTGGATTTGATATTCGTCAAGGTACTGTCACAAAACACAAAGACGGTACCGTATTGTCCCGTTATGTTTTGTGCAATAGAGAGGGTTTGAAGAATGTTGATCGTTTGGACGAACAAGATAGAAAAATGAGGAGATTATCTAGTCGTACAAATTGCAAGGCTAGAATTTTATTCATCCCGAACGGTTCAGATGGGTACCGTGTCAAATCTTTTGTGGAGGCTCATAATCACGACCTTACGAGTCCAGACTATAGAAGATTTATGAAGTTCAACAGAAATTTAGATATCAGGCATAAGAACTTTATTCTAAATTATTCCATGGTTAATATTGGTCATGTGAGGTCGTTCCGGCTGTTTAGGGAGCTAGTTGGCAATTACGAAGACGTTGGATGCAATATATCATATTTTAAAAACTTCAATCGTGATCTGCATGCATTTGTGGTTTGATGCACAGATTATATTGGATTAATTGCATAAGCAACGAGAGGTTTGCCCTGTTTTCACTTTTGAGTATTCTGTAGATGGATCAGAGAAGCTTTCAAGCTTGTTTTGAGCAGACGAGCATGCTAAAGACAACTACAGTGCCTTCGGTGACGTTGTTTCATTCGACGCAACGTATTGCACAAACAAGTAAGTGATTATTTGTTGAAGGTTTCGCATTATATATGCATTACATTTACATATAAATTACATTATTTAAATGTATAATTTGCACTATTATGTTCTCTATCAATTCTTGTTCCATACGCAGCATTATTACTACATCTGGAGGTAATATACACGAGGTGGATGATCATAAGTATGGAACATTTCATGTTGTTCATGATGTCCAAATTATTTTGCTTAAAAATTCATATGATAAAGACATTCGACATGTTTTTCTTAAAAATTGTTGGCTTTTTAATATGTTTGATCTAGATGTTTAAGTACGAATTCATACTCTACATATTATATATTTTACGTAATAGACTTTAATAAATAAATAGAATCAGATTGTTGTTAGTTGCGACATTCATATAAATATAATTGTATCAAATTGTATATAATTTTGTATTGCATTACCCAACGTTGAACACAATAATCATTTAGTTAGTTCATTTGTATTCTTTGAATCTGTAATGTGATTTACGATTAAGTAGTTCTTGTTGTAAAGTACTTGTCAATTAGATTAGTTATAGGGATCGATTGATACATTTTTTACATCAGTATATAAGTAAAAATGCATCATATATATAGATAATGTTGCATTACGAATGAACAATATGACTCATAACAATATATGATTTAGTGCGTGCAGAAATTAAGATGAAGGACAAAATCAAAGTTTCAATTGTTCCATATGGTACCAAATAACAACCAATACACAAACACATAGTTCACAAAAATTTACCAAAATGTAGACTATGAGAATATTTGGAAACCAAATTCAAGGTACTAGTTAATAGTATATGAGCTAACTATAATATGTCTTGAAAACAATTAACACGACATCAAATTAAATCACAAGTTAAGCAATTGATCTATGCTAACATCTTGATCCGATGCAAACACATTAAAGTACTCGATTGCCTCCGTTAGGTTGACATCTTTCATGACATTGTGGCACCATCTTGTAATCCTTGCACAGTAGCGAACTCTCATCAAAGTCAGTTGTTTTTTTGACCTCCTTGACAGACCCCATGTCCATTTTTTCTTTGTGACGTTCCCATATGTCGCATCAGATAAATTCCATTATCTATGTTGTTCTTCGTGTTTACCCAATCGACAGCCTCAACAACTATGTCGAAGTCCTCTGTATTGTTGAACCTCTTCACCTTCTCACACTCATCAACAAAGAAGAAAAAAAAATTTAATCTGCAAGATTGCAATTTTTTTTTTGTTTAGTTATATGTAGAAAAATGAATTTAAATGGGATGACATAACATAATGTCAATATTGAGTAGAACTAATGCAATGTTAATACCAGTTTTTCAGGCACGCCACCATAACCTTTCAGTGTGTTCTTCCCAATGCAAACAATACGGTTGTCAACAATTGATATGCATCGTTTTACCTCATCAATGCATATGAAGTAGTAGTGTTCATCACGCAGTATGGGAAAGACGAACTACATCGCATATTATAAACTCATTAATTGTTATTATGACAAATATGATAATATTGCGTAACTGCATAATTAATATTGCATTTAACATATATAGATTATTGCACATGAAATATCAATATATAAAATACGTTTACCAAATCTATCTTCTCAATCGTGGTTATACCATACTTCACTAGTTCGTTGTAAACAACGGTTGCAAATATCTCCAAAAGCCTTTCTCCCTCCAAATCAGATTGGTGCGAATGATTACATTTTATCTACATCATCGCATGTACATCAAATTAAATATAACATAAATAAACTTGTCATAATATTAAAGTTAAACGTAAGTTATTGAACATGATTATTTCTTACGCATGCAACAATAGTGAAGAATAATCGAAGTGGAGATTCATCTGAACGGATTGTTTCAGTCTAATTAAGCATGACGCTCCATGCATCAATTACTGCAGTTCATTTCTCTTGAGTACAACATCCTCAAACCGAAATAGTTCAATATCTCTGAAAAGCAACAATCAAACAACTGAATTATAACTATTTCAACTAATTAAATGTAATCAAAATGTATCTTTATGTAGAGATTGTTATTGTATCATACTGTTCGGCTTCATCGCTGTTCATTGCGAATAGTGCAAGAGCCTTCTCATTCTTGTTCAATTTGGCCCTTGCATCTATTTTCCTTTCTACAAACGGAGATGCAAACTCAGCAGCCACTTTCATCTTACTTTTGTCTCGGCTTGATCGTTTTGATATCTCGGCCATTGTTCCTTTGCCCTACAATTATTTTTTATATTACAGAGCAATCATACAATACATTATAAAATGAACGCATTGCACATCTAATAGTATAATTATGCAACATATGATACAATGTGATGCAAACATATATATAGTACATAGCAATCATACAAAACATTATAAAATAAACGCATTGCACATCTTTCAGTATAATTATGCAACATATGATACAATGTGATGCAAACATATGTATAGTACAGAGCAATCATACAATACATTAAAATATAAATGTATTGCTCATTATCTAGTATAACTATGCAATATATGATACATTGTGATGCAAACATAAGTATAGTACAGAGCAATCATACAAAACATTAAACAATCAACGTACCCAAAATTATCAACAATTACGATGCAATATATGAAAAAATTTGATGCAAATATTTACACAATGCAGAGCAGTCATACGACAGTAATTATCAACCACAATTGCATTTATTTTTTTTTATCAGAATTCATATACAACACTAATTTACATCCACAACCAATCAAAGTGCAAATTCGTTGGTACATGAAATAAAACATATCATTACAACCACAACAACAACCAATCCAAATGCAAAACGTTTAAATTGGAAAGTAATATACTATGTTCAAACAAACAATTAGAAGTGGCACATAATATGTAATCCAACATATTGCAGATGTAATTGGTTCAAACAAGCAAATGGAAGTATCCCTAAGTCTCTAATGCAATTAAAATCAAATGCACTTTGTGGAATTTAAAACAAAAAGGCCTAATTTTTTTTGGGGGGAAAATCATTCGCTTGGTAATATTTGTAGACAAATTCATCTAAGAATGTTTGGAGAAAAAGAAGTATGAAATCACCTTCATTGTTTTTTATTAGGTGTCTACGATTATTTGCACTTGCCTTCGAAGTATGTTGCATCGCGGGCGCTTCTGGTAAACGGCTGTCCTCGAAATAGTCTTCTTCCCCGGCGTTTTCCAGGACGCGGAGTGACCGGCGGCATGGAGTGGTGGTCATTTTCTACTTTCACTGAAGTAGGAATCGCGAAAGTTTGAATCACCGTGTAGTGGGTGTAGTGGTTGTTTGGGAAGTTTCTGCAAAATAGCGTGATTCGTGGGATCTTTCAATTTGGTTTCAAAATAAAAAAAAAACCTTCAGTTTTTTCTCCCTAATTTACCCTTTTGCATTGCCATTCACAATGCAATAGGCGTGTGGGATAATTTTTAAGATTAAATCTGGACCATTGGATCTAATGGAGTGTGGAATAATTTTTAAGATTAAATTTGGACCATTGGATCTAATGGAATGGATGGTTTGAATAATTTCCTATTTTATATCTAAAACCCACTTTTTACATGAACTCACCCTATATATATATATAAGATGTTTAAATAATAAAAGAAAATAAAATAATTAAATAAAAAAATAGTAAAAAAAAGGTGTTAGAAGAGTAATATAGGATATTTATATTTTCTACATTTATTTTAATATTTGAGCATTTTTTGTATCTTAATTCGATTGTCGGTTCTTAATTTACATATCCAAAAGAAATAAGTCAACTCTTAAAGAAAGTACATAATATTTATTTTTATGTTTAAAGAAAATACAAAATATTTTGGAGAAAATATTTAAAAAATTACATCTAATTTAAAATATAAATTATTAATATATTAATAATTTTTGTTATTGGATAACTTGAAATTTGATCCGAATTTGATACATTAATTTTGTGCTTGTATCAGGTTAATCTGATAATGATCGGAGATCAATAAAATTTAATATCAACTCATTAATTTTGTGTGTATTCCAAGTTAAAAGTTGATATTTCCAAATTGTGTCATGATAAAATGAAATTTAATCTCATAATTTATAATACAATAATATTTAGCATCACCCTCTTTTATAATTTTCGTGTGATGTGTAATCTTACACATATACCAATAAAATAGATACTCCATTTCTAAGATGTGTTTTATAGTATTTTGATTAGTTTTTAAATACTACTATTTCTTGTTGCACTAAATTCTGTTATTATATAATTAAAACATAAGAATTTAGTGAGACGCATGAAGGTAGTATCTTTAAGTTACTCCCTTCGTCCACGAAAAAGCTTCCTAATTTGCCATTTTAGTCCGTCCACAAAAAAACTTCCTAATTCAACTTTTCATTTATAGAAAGTGGACCCACCACACTCTCTACACACAACTCAATTTAATATAATACATTAAGTGAGACCCAACATCCACTAACTACACACAACACAATTTAAAACACTATATTAAGTGGGAACCAAACTCCACTAACTACATATCATCATTAAAAGTCAAAGTACTATATAAAAATCCGCACCCAGTCAAACTAGGAAGCATTTTTGTGGACGGAGGGAGGAGGGAGTATTAATCTATCAAAGCCATCCCTCCCCTTCCCTCCGTAACAATAAATTTTAGGAATTAAAAAGTTACATCGTCTCTGCGTACCTGTATACTAGCTTCAACTAACACTTCATCAAATCTCACACAGTCAAGTTTCTCTTCTTTCTTACAAAACCATCAAAATTACTCCCTCTATACTAGTATGGAAACTATTTCTAACCCAATCGGCGTTCTCCTACTCCGCCCGCTGTCTCCGTACATCCAGCAACAGCTCTCCTCACGCTACGCCCTCTTCAGATTCTGGGAATCTCCGCCGCATCTCCGCCTCGACTTCCTCCGACAGCACTCCGCCTCGATCAAGGCCGTGGTGCCCAACGGCGTGCAGGGTGTCGACGCCGAGATCATCGACGCGCTACCGCTCCTCGAGATCATCGCCAGCCATAGCTCCGGCCTCGACAAGATTGATCTTGATAGGTGCCGGAGGAGGGGCATTAAGGTAACTTACACCCCCGACGCCTTGACCGATGAGGTGGCGGACATGGCGATTCTCCTCATTCTCGCCACCTGCCGCCGGATTTGCGCAGCGGACAACTTCGTCAGGAGGGGTGACTGGAAGAATTCCGATTTCCTATTGACGACCAAGGTGAAAATTTCCCCCAATTTTTCTTTCTTTTTAACGATTTGATTGGACTTTGCTGGGGTATACATTATGATTCTAATTTCGTTATGGAATATTTTATTTTTGAATAATTTTCAATATTCTTAGGGACTGGAATTCTGTTAATATGCGGTGAAGAATATGAAAAAAGTGGAGAAGGAAAGGATATATTTTGAACCTGTAGCTTATAGATTGAAGCCATTTCATTTAGCAACAACTCGGTCACTCAGTGAATCAGTGTGAGTGAGTTGATATTGAGATTATAAAAATTCATCATTCCACCAGCAAGTTCTACTTTTGCTGTAATTTGATTGATAATGAGGCATTTTGAAACTTTGATTGCTGATCTTTTTATCTAGTAAAAAATCAGTCTTTTTATGCCAAGTTTCTTAGGAAAGTTATGATGATGATGATGATGATTGTATTCCATCAATGAAGTTGTTAGTAGTGATCTTGTTGTCTATTGCCTTTGAATTTCCTTTAGTTCAGCGGCAAATCAGTTGGTATAATCGGATTGGGTCGAATCGGATCAGCCATAGCCAAGAGAGTTGAAGCTTTCGGGTGCCGAATCGGATACCACTCTCGTTCGCCAAAACCAAATTCAAGATACAAATACTACTCTAGTGTAATTGACTTGGCGTTGCACTCTCAAATCCTCGTTGTGTCATGTGCATTAACCCCTGAAACCCATCACATCGTGGACCGTGGTGTGATGGATGCATTGGGTAGAGACGGGATCATCGTCAACATTGCAAGAGGCTCCCACATTGATCAAGCGGAGTTGATCCGAGCCCTTGCTGAAGGCCGGCTGAGAGGAGCTGGGCTAGACGTGTTGGAACACGAGCCCCAAGTACCGGACCTACTTGCGGGACTTGATAATGTAGTACTCTCACCACATGTTGGAGCTACCACGTTTGAAACTCGCAAGAGACTGGCAGACCTCGTCATTGCAAACCTCGAGGCACATTTTGCAAATGAGCCGTTGCTTAATCAGGTCGTCTAACAATTGATGAGGTTTGTGGCCCTTTTCATGTAATGGAACTTGATAGCTATTCCACTTCTCATTATGGAGAAATGTTGCCATTAACTTAGTTAGATATGAGTCTGCAGGGAAATCAGTATCCCTTTAATCTCCTTTGCATAGATGAACAAGATCAAGATCCTCCATTCTTTCCAACAACTTATTCTCTCTTTGTATTTAATTAGTGGTGATGAAATTGAAATCATAATACTCATGTGCAGGATTGGAACAAATAATAATAACAGGAGACCAAACTAGTGATATTTGAGTTATTTTTTTATTGCACTGCCATCATCCATTATGCTACCCCACGTGGTACTATTGTGATAATTATTATAACTCATCTCACTTGTCGTTTGTAGCCTTTTACCTAACAAATTTGTTCAGATTTCATCTGACAATGCAATTAGTTGTGCCATGTGAAACTTCAAGACACTAGAAAATTACAGAGGCTCTTGCATCTAGATGTTTCTTTTTCTTTTTATTTATTACTGGAGTATTATTTTTTAGGGAGAAAATTTATATTACCCACTCTCCAAACACTCCATTAACAATATACCCACTTTCCTTATACATCTTCAAAAAATACCCACTTTTGACCATTTGACCAACATAATTATTACACTGCATCTACCGCTACCCTTTCTTCCCCATCTACCCTTTTTTTCAAATCTACCGCCCGCCTCCACCTGCTTCCGCCATAGCCGTGCGCCACCGCCACCCTTCTTAGGCCGCTCCATCGCCGCTCCACCGCCGCTCCACCGCCGCCTCCACCTGCTTCCCCATCTTCCGAATTACAGAGGCTAATTTGAATCAATACCGTGCGCCACCACCTTCAAACTCCGCTCCACCGCCGCCTCCACCATTCAAATGGAGCACTCCGACGAAGAAATACTCCACGAAATTGAGGTAATTACACCATTATGTGTATAATTACATATCTACTGCTTCTTCACAATTTATATAAACTGGAAATTTACGTATATATATATATATATGATAGTATATAAATGGTAGATGATTATAGGTTGATTATTTACATGATATACATACATGAATGGTCTTACAATTGTGAGAGGGCCACAGAAGCATCAATACCGCCGGCGTCGGAGCATCTACCGCCGGCATGTGGCCGACCGGCGGTAGATTCATTCCGCACGGTATATACCGGCGGTATGTACATGCGTGTGACCCTCGAATTTTTATGATTTCAACGATATATTTTTTGTTTAGTTAGGCACGGTATTTTTTGATTAATTTGTTAATTAGTTAATTAATTTTGCTAATTACGTTTTATAATTGATTAATTTTAGTTGTTATTATTGTTTAATTAGCTAATTAGTTGCTAATATTGATTAGTTGTTATAATTATTTAATATGCTAAGTAGTTGCTAATATTGATTAGTTATTATAATTGTTTAATTATTGATTAATTTGATTAGCTAATTAGTTGTTATAATTGTTTAATTATTGATTAATTTGCTAAGTACTTGCTAATAATGATTATTTTGCTAATTGGTTGTTAATTATTGATTAATTTGGTTGGCTAATTAATTTGTTTAATATTGATTAATTTGATTAGCTAATTAGTTGTTATAATTGTTTAATTATTGATTAATTTGCTAAGTACTTGCTAACTATGATGTGATATTATTGCATGTAAAACAAATATATACATATTTAGGTTAATACCGCCGGTAAAGGTGCAGCGGTTGCAAATACCGCCGGTGACGCCATTACCGGCGGTATTTGCTCTTTTACCGGCGGTATGGAGGTTTTACCGAATAACTGAGTGAGTTTGAGATTATTACCTTAAAATTTTCTGAAAAATGGCTTCAATTGAACTGGTTCAAGCAAATCAAAGAGTATACGTAGAGAAGAAAGAGAAAATAAAATATTCTTTGACAGAGAGATATGTGACGTTTGTGAAAGAAAATTAGTTATTTAGCCAATTATAAAGTGATGATTGGTACTGAGAAGTAAAAAAGTGGGTATATTCTTTACATTGTTTTAGTCATGGGTATTTTCTTTATATACGTTTAGCAAATTGGGTATATTTCACAATTAACACTATTTTTTAACCCGAGGCTCCAAGAAACTAGGTGGGATGTTTTCTCATTATTGAAGCTTTGGTTATTACATAGATGGATCACTCCCCTTCACAACAGCTGGTGCTTGGAGTTGAAGAGCTGAGTATGTGTTTTCCTCCAAAAGTAAAGAGTTATTTTCTCCAATCCAAACATTGAAAATGTTATCTTTATACTGGAAAAATGTTATTATGCTGTAATTTGGAGTACCAAAATCATGTATGATTGGGTAAAAGGATGTGTTAATTAAGACAATTAACCAAAGAAAATAAAAACCATAGAACCACTTCATTTACAGTTTGAGAAGGCTCCTGCTACTTTACTTAAAACATCATAGATAAACACAACGGAGAAGAGTGCATGTTTTTTAACCTAGGAAGGAAGGATTCTTGACATAGGTAGAAGAATCATGTAAGAGATTGAGGATGGCAGAGATATTTTTACTGCTTCATCTTATCTTCTCGATAGATATTTTTCCACCAATATTTCCAAGATTTGTGATCATAGTACAGTAATATTGTAGCTGCAAGAATTTGTTGATTACTTGATTATACGAAACCCCAGTCAAATTTCTTACTTAAGATTTGCAGAGTGTGATTCATGAACAAAGCCCAGCAAGTAGTACATAGTTATCACAAACTAAACTTGTGCACAAAGAGGAACATCAAAAGGAATTCCTCAAAAACAGAAAAGTTAAAGAAAATCATATACTGTCCTAACAGACTATCCATCCCCATAAGTGATTATGAGACTAACATTGTCTACTGTCTGTGTCTTTGTTAAGGGGAAGAAGCACCTTTGAAGATGAGAAAGTTGAGAGTCTCAAGTGTGAAATAGATGAAGGTCCCTTTGGAGTGGGTGAAAAAGCACCCAAAGTTGGATCCCACCACACACTGCCATCCACAACCATACTTGCTGTCAAACTCCTGCCACCACACACAAACCTCAGCACCAATAGCAGAATCTTGCAATCCCATAAAACTAACAATACAAAAAACAGCATTTTAATTGTGAAGAACACAATCTGACCTTCTTGATGTGGGCAGCAATCAATTTGCAGTCGAAAACATCGTAGAGATCCAAAGCCTGAGAAGCATAGGCCATTGCTTGGATCTGCATCTTCAATGGCATATCTGTGTCCTCTATCAAGGCCTTCCCTTCTAACATCTTTCCTTCTAACTAAAAGTCTAAAACCAGTATTTTCAAGATAAGAATGTCTGCTATCCTCTGTTTCTCCTGTTCTGTCACTCTTGTTTATATAAGGAGAGAGCAGCAGAATTTGAATTGAGGAAATGGGATAGTCGTAATCTACTACTTACTGGAAGCCTTGTAAGCATTGTGGGAATATATGTGTGGGATATGGGCGATCTCCATGTGTAGTATAATAGTAATTCCTTTGGGGATGGCACATTTTTCAATTATTTTTAATGTCCTTTTTCTTACAACTATTCTTGCCTTATTCTATTTATGGGCACTTTTTGTGGCGTCATACTCACTCATACTAGAGGATAACGATGTTATGGTATGGATAGAGGTGGTGAGGCCTAAATTAATCCTTCCTTTATTTATTCTTTTATTATATTTTATTGCTACCATTTTGGAAAGATCAATTGAGTAACAGCATCTTCATATAAATTAATTCTTGCTTTTTTGTTTTTTGTGTCTCAATTGCCAGAATTTTGGAAAGATCAGATGACTCAAAAGCACCTTTGAAGAGAGAGAGAGAGAGAGAGTTGGCTTTGTAACAAAAGATGAATATATCTGTATTCATAAGCAAAATCACTTAAATCTCTATTTAACTATATACGAAAAACATCAAGTTGTATTCATTTGGTTAAAAACGATAATGTAAAATATTTTCTAGGTTTGGATTTTTTTTTCTTGTCATGTGACTACACTTATATATATAACGTTTATATATTGAATGATCAAAATCTAGCTCTAACTTCATATTTCGTAACATTTCTTGCGACAGAAACGTCCATACAATTACAGGAACCAAATACAAAGGTGATCAAAATCATATAAAAATAATTCAATGTATTTTATCAATGTAGCATTTAGACTACCACTTAAAATGTATACACCCTAATTTCTAAAGTTAGTGTTGATAGTCAATTTATGAAAATGAAGAAAGTAGTGGCAATTTAGGATTACACACAAAATCTGGTATCTGGACCATATCGTCTGTGCCTCAATAAATAGCTTATTATGTAAACGTGACCAAAATGGAAAGAATTTATTGATTCCCATAATTTCCAACTCTACAATTTAATTTGTACAATCTCTCTCCCTATAATTTAGTAATTTTTATCGTGAATGTTTAAGAACATATTTTTCACTAAATATGCAAACTATAATAATCAACCTTTTGGTTTAAGGGTTCATTTTCTTGTCCACGCGACATTGTCAAATTGAGAGTGTTTGGTTAAATTTATTTTAAAGAGTTATAAGTTGGGAAAATAAGTTGGGTGTGGTTACTTATTTTTTAAAGAGTTTATAAGTTCCAAAAGTTTTTTTTTAAATTATAAGCTCTCAAAGAGTTTAATTTGCCAAACATATTTAAAGAATTTATAAACTCTTAAATAACTTATAAGTTGTTTTAAGTAGTTTATAAGTTTAGCCTCTTATATTTTCTTCTAAATCGGAGATATATTAGCATATATGTCAATTAAGTGGTGAATTTTATTACTGTTGTAGCGAGGAACTTTCCTCTCTCGTATATGTGGTTATCTAATTTTGTGAGTGGTATTCCATTTTTTCCTTACATGAGTAATGGAGTACCCTTTTTTTCGTGTGATTAAATATTAATTTTCATATTAATTAATAATGCAAATATAGTAAGCAATTGAGCAACGTACGTGGTATAATGGCATTGCATAATCTAATTTCAATAATTGAAACCTACCCCACTATATTAAAAACCACCCGAAATTTAATGTTCACTTACAAATAATTACTTAAAATATTCGTTTATTCTATATTTATGTTACTACGAAACATAATTACAAGCAATACCATGAAAATATACTTTCTCTGTGTATATTTAAAAAATTACATCAAATACAATACACATAAAGACAAGTAGGGATGGACAAAATTAACCGAATCCGAAAAACTAAACTGAACCAAAACGAAATATTAAATTTGATTTGGTTATTTTGGTTTTTTTGTTTAGTTTGGTTTTATGTTTTGATCCGAATTTGAATTTGGTTTGGTTTGAATTCATACAAAACCAAACCGAAAAATCCGAAAATCCGAATTATTTTATTTGTATTATAATATATTTTTATTTTTATTAAATAAATTTTATTTTTTTTAATTATATCTTATCTTATATTTCAAAATATTAAATATTAAGTAGGAAATTAAATGTAATACTTCGATAGTATTTTTTTAGATTTACGACAATTATAATTATAATATTCAATAAATTATGTAATAATTGTTATTCTTTGAAACTTCAAAAATATTGAAGGTACATCAACGATTTTTTATTATAAATTTTAATTTTAAACTTTTTAAAGTTAAAACTTATTTTTTTAATAAATAAAAATTATTAAATATATGTATAATTAGATTTTAATAATTAATTATTCTTAAAATTGAATGAAATTAGTTACTAAATAAAATATTTGGATAAACCAAACTAACCCGAACCAAACCGAAGTAAATTTGGTTAATTTGATTTTTTGATTTGATTTGGTTATTTTTTTTTCAATCCGAATTATAATTTAATTTAGTTCGATTTTTGCAAAATCGAACCAAATACCCGAATGCTCACCCTAAAGACAAGATATGACACGACATATAATTAATGTAGCTATGATAATTCAGTTACAACAGAAAGGAAAACGACACAAACAATATGTAGGTAAAAATTCGAGAAAATGGCAAGGTTCAAAAACAAGAAATTAGTGCCTTTATACTTACCACACTTGACTAAAGATTTAAAAAAAAAATAGATTATATTAAATTTAAATTTAAGAATTCTATTAGATAATAAGATGATGGAAGATCTCATAGATGTGAGTGAGTTTCCCGTTAGAAATCAAAGTCTTTCGTCCTACAAAATCCAACAAATAAAAGAGAAGAGGTAAAACGTGAAAAGTTAGTAACACTATGTCGTGGCGGAGACACTGCTCTAAAAGTAATTTCCAGCGAACTTTCGATGTACAATTTCACTGTCAAGATCATCATCGAAGGTTAAAACAATCTCGATATTCGAGATGCCCTCACAAATTGTCGATTGGAGACAAAATTCGGAATGTGGGATAGGAGAAAAGAAAAGTATTGAGTAGAGAGAGTTTTATAGTCGTGTTCACAAATGTAATTATTGTGGTGTGTGATAATGAGGGAGAAGAAATAAATATATAACCAATGGGGTGGAAAAATGTGTAGGAGGCGTGTGGGTAGTGCCAACAAATCGGTGTGGGTAGTAGTGCCAAGACCAGTCCAGAAGAATGGGTCAAAAAGAGATTGTGCGTACCAACACAACGATCATCGTTTAAGTACTCATTTCAGCGATCACCAAAATGGTAATGTTTTTCATTTCTAACAATTCTCCATGAATGTAAAACATAGCAAAGTAAAGAACACTAGAGGAATATTGATGCACAAATACAAATAGTTATAGACTTTGAATTTGCACATTAGTCTAGTATGAAACATACAATATTCACAAAGTGTATCTCTACTTGAAGTTTTATGAGCTCGCATATTAACCCCCACATAATTCATTATTCTTGAGAAAATTCGTCTTCGCGATAAATAAATTTGACTCAACAAGTACATTTGATTATGAGATAATTGCATGTAAATATACAAATTAACCACCATTTTTAGTATTGTACATGAACTTTAAAATCTGACCCACAATACACTAGCTACCATCTTTTCGTAATTGAATATATCGAGTTATATTTTAGTCAAAATCATACATACCTGGACCCGATTACACACATGGGGTTGATACAGAGGAAGGTGTTATTGATTTTGACTAATCGGACTATATCAACCTCACCCCCACGTGTGTAATCAGGTCCACGTATGCATGATTTCGACTAAAATATAGCCTGATGTATTCTGTTTTATACGTTTTTGGTCTCGTTTCTCTCGTAATTCGGATTAGTATTGGTTGATATTGTCGATCAAGTTGATACTTGGGTATGTTATTTGCTACTTTGTAGGTGAAAGATCGACATTAAGAGCTAACAAGGCTCGAGAGGAGAAACGAGACGAAAAGACGAAGAAAGGAAGAAAGAAACGACTTTTCGTGCGAGAAGGAACAGAGCGGGGGCCTAGCGAGCGCTAGGCCCCAGCGCTCGCTGACCCTCAGAACTGTGGAAGGACAGAACTTGGGGCTAGCGGTCGCTAGCCCCTAGCGACCGCTAGCTCCCAGATTATTGCCAAGACAGAACAGTAGGGTAGCGCTCGCTACCCCCTAGCGAGCGCTACCCCTCTTCAGCCATGCCCCATCCAGCGCTGGGGCCTAGCGAGCGCTAGCCCCCAGCGCTCGCTACCCTAGCGCGATCTTCCTCTTCTATTTAAACCTCCTCCGCGTGATATTTGGGGGACTTAGACACAGACTCTTCTACCAGTTTTCACTACACGTATTTTTTATTTTTCTAGTCTAGGGTTTAGATCAGGAGAGAAAACACTATTAGCTAGATTTACATTCTAAGTTCTTTACTTTTGGAGATTTTTGGATTGGTTCGTGATTCAACCTGGAGATTTATTTTAATTTAGTATTTCTTTTCAATCCAGTGAGTTCTTTATTGCTTTCTTTACTGCTTTCTTTATTGCATTCTTATTTTCCTTTATGTGTTCTTATTCCCTTGCCTTAATACTGATTAATTATCAAACCATTAACACAAACCTTTCAATCATGTTAATCAATCAGTTTAAGGCATGTCTAGATTTCGTTTCTTTAATTATTCATTCTTAGAAATAGGATTTAATTGTTTTCTTCATTCTTGCCTAGATAGTTCGTATTTATATTCCTTTAATCCTTTTTGCCTTAATTATCACTTAGTTAGAAAACCAAAACCCTCATTCTTTTACTGCTTTTATGTTCTTCAACGTGAATGAAGCCCTGTTTAGCCTTCCTTGAGAGTACGATTTGTGTTATGCTTAATTACACTATTAACAATGATCTCGTCCAAATTGCGAGTAATATAGTTCATTAAGCACGACACATCCCTTTAAGTATATCGGCTGGAAACATTCCTCATGCCCAATACTGATCCCTTATCGGACAGTGGGTCTGGACTCAACAACGCCACGTACTTAAGGGTATATTTGAGTGAAATAAGTATATCGGCTGAAAACATTCCTCGTGCCCAATACTGATCCCTTATCGGACAGTGGGTCTGGACTCAACAACGCCACGTACTTAAGGGTATATTTGAGTGAAATAAGTATATCGGCTGGAAACATTCCTAGTGCCCAATACTGATGCCTTATCGGACAGTGGGTCTGGACTTAACAACGCCACGTACTTATTTGAGTGAAACATATTCAATTACGAAAAAAATAATAGTTCGTGTATTATAGGTCAAATTTTAAAATTCACGTGCAATTTCAGAAATGGTGGTTTGTTTGTGTATTTACAGGTAATTATCCATTTGATTTTCATGTGTGCTTTAGAAAACACAATTTCATAGAAGAGAGTCACCCTTCACACATACTTAGTGGTTCTATGATAGTACAAACGTCATTGTACTAAATATATTGTTCGACTAAAAACGTATACTAAGAAGTTGTAATATGCAAAGAGTCGACCCGAATGTCGAATCTCGTAGAAGACTATGCAGGGCAATGATCATAGTGCTTTAATCAAATAAATAAGTCATAGAACACTCTAAATCAAATTAAAGATGTGATATTAATATAACTAATGAAAAGCAATAAACAAGGTACTCAAATGAATTAAGACTAGGGTAGAGATCATCCACAATCTACACTTAATACTTGATCAATCATCTCGAGTTTTTAATAGAATTCTCCAAAGTTGATTAGTCGATCACTTTCGTATCCTTAAAACTAATCGGTGATTATCACTCACGTATTCAAATCACACTTTGAGAATATCAAATTCAAAACTCGATTTCCTTTTTACGTTTCCGATTATAAGGTTTGGTTGTTTGATTACAAATGAGACATAGAATAATTCATTTCAATCCATTCCATATCTTAGAGTTCTATATGGTGATCAAGCATACAAAACTCGTTAAGCACCAATCAAACAACCATTTCAAAGATTGAATCAAGACATAAAGTGAAAGATTGGGATAATCAAACCCTAGGGAAGATCTAGCCAACCATAAGTAAAGAAGAATCCATAGGAAGATAAAGGATAACAAGCTTACTAAGAATCTTCACAAAATAAGTCGGAAAGAGTTCCAAATCACTTGAAGTGCCAATACCTATCTACTAAAGCAAGTAAAAGATGAGTTTTAAGAGTTCTAGTTCGAGTTCTCTCTAATCTCCCTCTGAGTAACGCCAAAAATGAGTTTAAATCAAGTATGGAACTGTCAGCCAGCGGTCGCTGGCTTTGTGTTCTGACTGCGTTTGTCTTGCAGGGCCAGCGGCCGCTGGGCCCTGACCTTCTGAAAAGCTCTGCAGCGGCACCCCAGCGGGCGCTGGTCCTCACTTGAGCCTCGTCATTTTGGCTTATCTTCTTGTCCTCGTCTCGGTCCTTTCTGCTCCACTCGGCTTCATCAACGGGATGAATAAAGCATCACTTCTAGCTCTATTTCCATCTCATTTCCACCTCCTACATCCAAATCATAAAACAAACGAACCAACATAAAACGAACAATAAAATGACACGAAACCAAAAGACAAACATATAAAACACGACAAAACGACACATTAAAATATAACGAAAAACCTACTAAACATATATCATACACATGACATACCGGAAGTGTTACACAAAACACAACCACAAAAAAAAGGGATAATTGCCTGTAAATGCACAAACTAACCATCATTTCTGGTATTGCACATGAACTTTAAAATCTGACCCACAATAGACGAACTACCATTTTTTTGCAATTGAATACATCAGACAATATTTTAGTCAAAATCGTGCATACCTGGACCCAATTACACACGTGGGGGTAGGGTTGATATAGCCTGATTAGTCAAAATCAATAATACTTTCCTCTGTCCCTACCCCACATGTGTAATCGGGTTCATGTATGCATGATTTTGAGTAAAATATATCTAGATGTATTCAAATGAGAAAAAAATGGTAGTTCGTGTATTGTGGGTCATATTTTAAAGTTCATGTGAAATATTAAAAATGGTGGTTAGTTTGTGTATTTACAGACAATTATCCCAACATTAAAAGCCTACATGCTCAACCATTAAATACATAGTCCAATCATATAGATCACAGAAGTGAAATTGTCTCGTCAGACTATAAAACATCTATGTCCAAAGTTCTCCACAATAAAACCACACACTTGTAAGTTGATTCACCACAATGTATTAATATAATTTAAATACATCCATATCAAATAAATAAAGAAAGCTAACAAGGTTTTGTTTGACCTTTTAGGTATCCATCGCATCAACCGCCTTCATTTCAAATTTCATACCAATATCCGCCAAGAGCTCAACCTCTTGCCTTTGACGACTGATTTAGTGAATGAGTCTGCCAAAGTTATCTTAGACCTAAATTCTCAGGAAATTACCCTGTCACAAAGCCTTACGCTCACCACTGCATATCTCAGTCAGGTGTGTCTCATTTCCTGTTGCACACAATGTTTCAACAACTAAAGACAACATGCGAGTCACAAAATAATTGAAAATGTCATACAACATCTTACCCAAATTGGCACATCTGCAATGACTCTCATAGTCATTTTCACGTGACTTTCCAGATCCAAAGTTACTGCCACATATTCCATCATTGAAACCACAAAGCACACCTGTTTTCAGAGATTCCATAATGTTGCACCCCAAGAGTGTATACAAAATCACTCATTGAGTTTACCTCATCACTAAGGGTGTCAATCGGTAACCGATTAA
The DNA here is from genome assembly GCA_026898415.1 of Leonotis leonurus. Classification (NCBI taxonomy): domain Eukaryota; kingdom Viridiplantae; phylum Streptophyta; class Magnoliopsida; order Lamiales; family Lamiaceae; genus Leonotis; species Leonotis leonurus. The sequence continues at coordinate 1,366,652 of JAPKLX010000062.1, forward strand.
CCGGTACCTAAGATTGTTAATTTTGCGGTTCGGATTAACCGGTTCTGATTAATCGGTACCAAACCGATTGACACCCCTACTCATCACCATCTGAAACTCATTTAGCATCACAATGACCTTCTAACACATTATCAAAGTTAGTGTGGTGCACATAATCAATAATTCAATTTTGAATATCTCAATAAATAGCCTGCGATTTTTATTAAGATTATGTTAGACCTAGTCCAAGTCATTAACTACATTCACATGAATCAAGATGTCACAAAAAAAATTCAAATATTTCTTGTTAAACATAATAAAACTAACTTGACATATATTCATGCTCACACTCAAGCATCAACCCCAAGAATCTCATTAAAAGTTTCATGTAGATCACCGCACAATTGGATCCATAGATATTAGCATATAAACACGATTTTGATCCATTTACCACAAATCTGTTTCATATTGAAACTTTTCAAATCATTGAACAATGTGCTTGTTTAAGACCATGAAATTTTTTTACCAGTTTACATGTCTTATCTTTCCTACCCTTTAGTATACAAACTCTTGAGTTGCTCCTCATACAATATAACTTATTTAGAACATCATTCAAAGTAGGGGTGAGAATCGGTTCAGTTCCAGGTACCTAGAACCAAAAATTTGGGTACTCAAGAATCGGTTCGGTTCCGGGTACCTAGAATCGAAAATTTGGGTACTCGAACTGAAAATTATCAAATTGTAAGAATCGGTTCTAGAACTGATCGGGTAATTGGGTACCCGAAGAACAGGTTCGGTTCCGGTTAGTAACGATTGGACCCAATTTTTTATTTAAAAAAAAAATATTCTCTTTTTTATCAATTATTTCATCTTTCGGGTTCTCCAACTATTTCAAATAAAATTAAGAATATTAATTTTATAAAATATTTATTTTTTATTTATATCATAAACTTTTAATCTAACATAAAAATATTAAAATTTTGATTTCTTTTATTAATTTTCTACAATCAAATTCTCAATTTTATCTAAATAAGATACGAGCTAGAATATTAGCAATCAAAAATTTCGACATGTCTATATTTTCAAATTTTGAAACGACATATTTCAATATTTATTTAAGTAATTAAATATATGAAATATTTAACCAAATAAATTTAATTTAAATTGAACGCAAAATATGTTATTTAATTAAAAAACAAAACTATTTTTTAATTTATGCCGAAGTAAATAAACTATATCTAATACTATCAAACATAATGTGACATACTTAAGTCTAATATATCTTAAGTATAGAGAATAGTCATAAGAAAATAAATTTATATTTAAATGCATACAAAAAATCATGTCTGTATGAAATAAATATAATATTTTAAATAAACATATAAAAATTTAATATTTTAAAAAATATTTAAATGTTTAAATAGTTAAACTATTTTTAAAAAATAGATAATAATTAATGGTTTAAATGAATAAATATAATTTTAAATGAATAAAAAATATAATTAAATTTGAGAGTAAAAGATTTCAGTTCTTTCGATCCTTTCGGTTCTACCCGATCGGCTCCGGGTAGAACCGATACCCGAATATTTGGTGGAGTTGGGAACCGGTTCCAGTACCAAAACCGAAAAAATCGATTCTCGATTCTAAAAGAACCGACGGTTCCAGTTTGGTTCCGGTTAGAACTGAGAACCGGTACCAATTTGCTCATCCCTAATTCAAAGCGTTGTTTTCATAATTTGTTATACCATGCATTAAATTATGAGTAGCAACTTAGACAACTAGTGTTCTTAAGAATGAAACTACAAACAGGAATATAATATATGTTAAAAGTTCAAATTTTTATTCTGATAAGGTTCAACAACAAATAATATTAAAATCACTCAAACCCATCATCCGTTGGGTACCCGCAAACCACCACCCGTTGGATACCCATCAACCCACCACTTGTGGGTATCTATCATCTACAAAAATATAAAGTTTCAATATTTAAGATATATTAGATATAATTTTTGGTGAGAATCATATATAATTTTATATAAAAATGGATAATTATGATTAAATTAGGTGGATATGCGGGTTTTTTACGGATATTTTACATGTAATTTCATGGGTATTCTGTGGGTAAATTTTCATGTGTATATGAGTTTCTCGGGTATGGATAGTTAATATCATTACTCATGCCCACGAACTAAATAGATATTAAATTATACGCACGAACCTACCCGCAAATATCAAATATCTCTCAAACTCACCCTTATTAGGGTCGGATACCCGTGGGTATCGGGTACCCACAGATAAATTGTAATCCCTACTCGTAATAAAAATGAGAAACTATTTTATGAGGTAGCAAATAAATCTCAAAGTATACTTCACCAGTACATGACAAATGATATTCGATAGGGTAAGTGTATATAAAAAAGTTAATGATCCGTATAAAGACTCATGAACAAGAAGTAATTATCACCAATTATTACACCTAAAATGTGTACACTCTAGACTCTCGCAAATATACGAGGTCAATTGCACGTGACAAGTTAACCTCGGTCGAATCACAACGGAAAGCTTAACAGGGTATTCTAATCCTAACAAATAAATAGAAATCCTAAACACTCAAAATCAATAATAAGCATGAGAAAACAATAAATAAATAAATATACAAAATATTGAAAAGGTGGGATTCCGGAATCAAGGACCTAGAGTTAAGAAAATTTAAAATCAATTAAATCATGCTCCTAAATTCATGCTATTGTTCGTTCATTAAGGGTTTTTTAATAGTTAGTCTAATTAATTAATTACGTATTCTTAATTAGACAGTAATCACGACTCACGTATTAGATTACCCTAAGAAGAATTCCTTAATGAAGAACAATGATTCGTAATTAATAAATGATTTTCTAGAGTTGCTTAATTACTAACTTCCGTATTCAATAATTAAGCCGCAATTCTAACTTACGTATTTGAATCACACAATAGGAAAATTTCAAATCAATAATGAATATAATTCATACGTCTCTGATTTGGAATTATTAATGATTTAACCAAGTTCTATGTTGGAATTATCTCTTGATCTCAACCAACAAACAATTAATTAAAACCGGTGGTCAATCGTCTCAATTAAATAAGCACAAGTTAAATCACGAAGCATGAATCAAGAACAATCAATAAATAATTAAATAAATTCTAAACCCTAGGTAGAGAATGACAAATCAATCCATTCAAACAATCAAAGATAAGAAAACGAAACTTACTAAGAAAGAATCTTGGATTGAGCGTCAAACTCGCCCTCAATCCTTCGTCTCGAATTTAAACATGCCTTGAATCGATTAATTAACATGATTGAGAAGTTTGTATTAATCAACTGTGAATTAATCAAGAAAAGAGCAGGCAGAAAAAAAGATCATAAAGCAATAAAGAAAGCAATAAAAGAACTCACGAATTGAAAGGAAAAATAATGCATTAAGAACTCCGGGTTTGAATCACGAACGAATCCACAACGAAATTAAAAAATGAACAACGGAATAGAAATCTAGACTAATAGTGTTTTCTTTCGTGGTCTAAACCCTAGAAAAAAGAATCGCGAAGGAGAGTCGTCGTCTGAAATCGCGCGTGGAGGTTTAAATAGGGTAGAAAAATCCCGCCTGGGTAGCGCCCGCTGGGGGATAGCGAGCGTTACCTAGGCCCGCTGCAAGAATGGCCGAAACATGGGGCTAGAGCTCGCTAGGCCCCCTCTCTATCTGTGACTTGGCTGCAAAGGGGTAGCGGTCGCTACCCCTGATCTCTGTCCGTTCTGAGCTAGCACTCGCTATGGGGGTAGAGCTCTCTACCCCCACGCTCGGTCCAAGTGCGATTTTTCTTCTTTGGGTCTCGTTTCTTTATCGAGCGTCGTTAACTCTTTTATGGCAATCTTTACCTACAATGTAACATAAAGAAAACCAAAGTATCAACTCGATCGACAATAATAAATAATAAGAATCTAAAATACGAGAGAAACGAGACCAAAAATGGTTAAAACAACATCCCCACACACAATACATTGCTTGTCCTCAAGCAAGTCTAAGCTCAACACAATACGGAGATTTTAAAACAAAAATAAGAAACAAGTTTAATCACGCAACAACAATCTTATTCATCATGAGTACTCGGAAAGGATCATAAGACTACATCAATCACCATTATGTGTTTCCTCAAAGGTGCAATTTCAATCCGATCAAACTCAATAACATTGCAAATTTAACTTTTTAATCACTCATAAGCTAGACTTTGGATTAATAACTATTCAAACCAATTTTTAAGAATCAAACCGCATATAATTTTTAGTGATAGATAGAACATTGGTTACTAGGTATGATCTTCGGCATAAATCGAGTATCCTAGTGTGGTTTCCCATACCCATTCCTCGAATTCAAGATTTCTTTCGATTTCTTAAAGGAAGCGGGGTAGAGTTCTTATCACCTATTCAAACAGTTCAAGCGATTCAATATCAATTTAAAAAGGCCATTCGAGCCAAATTTCGAAAGAGTGGGTTATATGGCCAAAAGTCATGAGATATGGACATTTAGAGGTCATCTAAAGTGTTCTCGTGTGGTTTCCCATGCTCATGGTTTCCAGAGGAACAGAAGCATCTCAACTCAATCTCACAATTAACAAAATTAACACCATTAACAATCAAGTCTAGCCATTAAGCAATCTTATACCAAATTCACAAGTTACGAGTTATCACATCAATCCATCCCAAAATCGAGTGCCCCACGACAACTATAATCAAAATGTAATGCTCATTACCCAATCATCAACTCACAATGTCAATTCATGTTGTCAAGCATAATCAACATATTTCTCATCAAAATCAATCACTAATCCTATTAAGCTCCAAATTGCAAGTGGACAAACAAGAATACACAACTACATACTTCTAAAAATACGGCATGCTATAGATAAAGTCATACCTTCCCCCCTCATGAAAGAAATAAGCAATGTCCTCATTGCTACAATAAAAATAAAAGAGAGGAAGGGAACTACCTGATTCGGGATGACGCGGCAGCGATGGAGTGTGACCAACTAGTATAGAGATGCAAACCTGAAAGAGAAACACCAACAAGCAAAAATAGCAACAAAACGAAATAATCAAAAGCAATCCAACCCGGACACACACGAAAGCAAAACGAAAGGAAAACAAACTAAACAGAAGTCACTACTGATCTGGTGGTGGAGGATGATCAAAGAGAGCCCAGCTCAACCACTGAGCATTTAGCTCGGCAATCCGGCGGTTGTTCTCGACAACCTGTTGCTCTATCCTTCGTTGACTCGCTATCATCGAGGTGTTTTACCCTCCAAAGTCATGGTAGAAATTACGAGCCGTGGAGGGTGAATAATGCCGAATGAAGTGCGCTGGAAATTTTGCCGGAAAGTAGCGGTGGCGGCAGCGAGCAGGTGGCCTCCGGCGGTGGTGGAAGGAGTCTCCGATTTTTGGAAATGAGTGGTTGTGGAATTGGGTGAGAGAGATGGTAGATGGAAAAATTAAGGAAGGAAAAGTGGAATGATTGAGAAATTTTGATGGAGGGTTTGGGAGAGGTGTGCGTCGAGTGAGAGGGGAGAAAATGGAAAGATGATTTTGGGATAAGATCTGTGTGGAGAAAGGGAGAAAGAGAGGCGTGGGATAAAGGAAGAATAAGTATGGTTTCACAAGAGGTAGCGGCTGCTAAGGGGGGTAGCGGTCGCTACTCTTGTGCGCTTGTGGGCTGGGATCAACCGAGGGCTAGTGACTGCTCCGACCTCGACTTCTGATTTGAAGCTCTCTTTCAAATTGGAATCCTGCACAACAGAGACATCGACAAAAGTATCAATAGAATCAATGAACGAACAATCCTCAATAGAACTAACAGAGGTCATAGTCTTGTGCTTATGCACAGAAAAGGAAACTGTCTCTCCTAACACTGACATCTTCATATTACCATTCTTAACATCAATCAAAGTGTTAGTAGTCGCCATAAAAGGTCTACCTAGCAATAATGTGTGATCACGCTCCTTCTCATGCACATCACCTATCTCAAGAACAACGAAATCCATAGGAACAATCAATCCACCAACACTAACAAGAATATTCTCAATAATATATGTAGGATATCTAACAGAACAATCAGCTAACTGTAAACTCATGCGTGTAGGTTTCAATTGACCTAACTCTAATTCCTTAAAAATCGAGTAAGGCATAAGATTAATACCAGCACCTAAATCAAAAATGTCTGTAACAGTTTTACCATTCCCTAGAGCGATGGAGATGACGAAACTACCTGGATCTCGCAGCTTTTGTGGAAAAGGCTGCTGCATAATGGAGCTAGCTACCTCGGATACCATCACGGACTCGTCATCTGCAAATCTTCTCTTATTAGAGGCAAGCTCCTTGAAGAACTTGAGGTAGGATGGAACATTTCGAATGACCTTCAATAGGGGCAGATTCACACGCACTTGAGAAAGCATTTTGTATAAGTCCTTGAATTGTTGTTCCAGCTTCTCATTCCTCAGTCTGCTCGGGAAGGGAATCGGTGGCTTATACGGATTGACCGTCTTGTGCAACTGAATGTTGGCTGCTCTGGTTCCATCTGCTATTTCGTCTCTTTCTCCTCCTCCACTTTGTCTTCCTCAGCTTCCGGGAGCTCCACTTTGTTATCCACGTGCTTGCCACTACGTAGAACAGTAATAACTTGCACCTGGTGTGACGTATGTCCCTGTCCCGGTATCCTCCCGGTCTGCTGCTTCTACTGCTGCATCTGATTCATAGCTCCCGATATTTGCCCCACTTGATTCTCAAGGCACTTGATCGTTGCCTCTTGAGCTTCCCTTGCCAACTTATTTTCCTACATGAAAGCGACCAAGCTATCTTCCAGCGCTGATTTAAGTGGAGCAGTTGGCCGGGATGCCGGCGGGAAGGGTTGCTGAAATTATGGTGGAGGCTACTGGAACTGTGGCAAAGGTTGCTAGAACTGAGGTGCCGGCTGCTGAAACTGAGGCAGCGGCGGCTGGGGCAGCTGTTGAAATTGAGGTGGCGGCTGCTGATAATGCGGCGGAGGTGGATAATACGCTGGCTGAGGTGGGTAATATGGTTGTTGTGGTGGATAATACCCATGCTGAGGTGGGTAGTATTGTTGTGGAGGTTCTCGTTGGGCAGGAAAGTTCGATCATTGCCCTTGATTTGGCCCCTTCCATGTAGAGCTCGTTTTCCATCCTGAAGTCTGCTGGACTGGATGTTGCTCGAATGGTGGGCGTGGCGGGAAGCCTTGTACAGCATAGACTTCCGCCTCTCCTTCATAAGTCATCTCCGTCATCCTGGTGCACTGATTCTCATTATGAGTGAGATCACCGCAAATCGGGCACGGCTCAGGTGTGGGCTCGTGCTTCGCCACTGCAGGAGGCTTATTCATCTTGAACTCTTGGAGCTCTCACATCATATCGGTCATCTGCTTCTTGAGGTCTGGGCTCACTCCAATATCTCGGACTTCCACTCTCTTAGTCCGTGAGGTTTTCTGCTGCGAATTAGTGACTAGAGTCTCGAAAATCTCTATTACCTCCTCAGCCGTCTTCTCAGATATATTTCCCCCAGCTACTGTATCCACCATGAACTGATAAGTGTGCTGCAACCCATTGTAGAAAATCTGCCAAAGGAGTTCTGGCACAATTTGATGGTGCGGGCACTGCTGCTGGAGCTCTCTGAACCTGTCTAGGGCCTTGTGAAAAGGCTCGTTAGGCTCCTGAGCAAACTGCATGATCTGAAGTCGGATCTGCTGCATCTTATGGTTCAGATAGTACTTGAGCAAGAATGTAGTACTCACCGCCTTCCAATTGGGTAACGATCTTGCTGGAAGGGAGAGATACCACGACTTCGCCCTATCGTTGAGTGAATAGGAGAAGCACTTCCTGAGCAGCTCATCCTCGGTGATAGTCTAGAGTGGAATAGACTGGACAGCTGTGCAGAATTTCCTGATGAATAGGAGTGCGTCTTCATTAGGTAGCCCGTAGAACGATGGAAGCAAGTTGATATGGTTATGCTTCAACTCATAATTCCTCCCCGTAGCAGAGAGTACGATAGCGGATGTGGTAATGCCATATGTTGCCAGGTAAAGTCTCCGAGCTTCCTAGGGGCTTCGTCTTCCTCGGTCATTATTACTAGTTTTTCTTCGAATAATGAGGCGAGGTTGACAACATCCCTAAATCGCTCCTCAAGCACGACTTCTCTTCTATTGATGTTGTCAACGTAAGGCACCAACTCTTGTCTCAAGCTTCGGCGACCTAGCATACACAAACCAAAAGAAGATCAAACGCATCTTGCGGGAGCAAAGGAATAAACAAACAAAACTAAAAGAAAAATAAAAAAATAAATATAAAAAGCAACGTAAATAAATGCCTAAAGCCTTCCCCGGCAACGGCGCCAAAAATTTGTTTCAACTTATTTTATTAAGTTACTCGCAATAGGACGAGATCATTATAGATTAATAAGTGATACTCCTGTGAAGATAAATAAATATAAATGTAATTGGTGTGGAGCTAGAATAGCCGCTGACTCTATTGCACATGACACCAATGGTTTGAAAAACCATAACCAATCATTCAAGAAAAAACATGAAACAAAATCGGGTCAAACACAACTCAACTTCATACAAAATATTTATGGAACAACAGGAACGTTGACGAGTTGGAGATTTGACAAAAAGGCGTGCAAACTTGCTTTATGTGAGATGATTATACACGATGAGCTATTGCTACTATTTGTAGACCGAGAGAGATTTAGAAGTTTCATTGAACGTTTATGCTCGTAATTCCAAATTTCGAGTAAACAAATCATCAGAGAAGATTGTGTAGAATTAATTTTGGAGCACAAGGATAATGTAAAAGCTTTTTTCAAGAGACCGTCCATGGGAAGAGTGTCAATCACGACTGGTTGTTGGACTGCAGTGACTAACATAAATTTTATTTGTGTCGCTACTCATTGCATTGGCAAATATTGGATCTTGAACAAGAAGATCATCAGTTTCAACAAGATCATAAGTCATAAAGGGATTGATATTGGTGAATCAATTGTGAGCTCCCTGACAGAATGAGGATTGCAGAATGTGCTTTGCTGCACAATAGATAATGCATCTGCAAATGATAAAACAATTAAGCATTTGTTTTCTTATCTTGAGACGACAAGTGCAAATATTCTCGGAAGAAAATACATCCACATGCGGTGTGCAACACACATCATTAATTTGGTGGTGGTAGATGTGTTAGAGGAAATATGCTTATCCTTCAGGCGAGTTAAAGAATATATGAAGTGGATGAAGGCATCACCTATGAGATTATGTGAGTTCCGATATTGTGCTAAATTGTTGAATGTCGATTGCACAAAAACTTTGAGCTTGGATGTACCGACTATATGAAACTCGACATACATGATGTCAGAATCAACAATACCATATGAGGATGCATTTAGGATCTTCGAGACCATGTGCTCGACTTTTGGTTATGATACAGACTTGATGCTTAAGAAACATAATGTTGAACCTTTGTGACCTCCAAAAAATGAAGATTGAGATAAAGTGAGAAAGATGAATTGGTATTTGAAGAAGTTTTAGACTTAACTCTTCTTGTATCTGTGTCACGCCCGCTTTCTACTAATTCTAGTAAAGCCGGGTAAACGTGACTATTGAAGGAATTAAGTAACGAAATGAAGTGGAAAAAAGGGAAACTTGATATTCTTCTCATCTCATAGGTTGAAGGTTCATCATACGAAATTGACAATAACATATTAGAGTCATAAGCTCCTTACAAAATACTACAATTTAAAGGGTTGAATCTCGAGTCTATTACATATCTTTCTAGCAGCGGAATGTAGGATCGTAAACTAAAGTCCTACGTGTATGACGACACGTAGAACCCCCAAGAGTCTGCTACTATGAGATACGACAAAAGCTCGACACAGCACCCACGTCTTCTTCATTCATAACCTGCACGTTTAGAAACACATGCAGGGCTGAGTACAATTTGTACTCAGTAGACACGTGCCGAAATCGCACACGTACATATATAACTGTCAAGCCATTCTAAATGATACATAGGGATTTTTGTCTCTAAAGCACCTATGTTCACAAAACAGTTCTTTTAGAAAGTTCTAGTTTGACTGCAGTCCTAGTTCTTTGTACTTAACCATATCTGAAGTTTCTGTGTGCCGGGGAAGTGGCCACTTCCCACAGACACTTGACCGGTCAACCTTTCGCTGACTCCCAGTCCATTGTGTACACTAGTTCGAGTGGAGACGCTAACCCACTGGAACCCGAATTCGATTATGAATATAACAGATAGGCGCCATACATAAAGCGAAAACATTTATGGCAAGACAGTGCTTTTGAAAATATCTCATTTCATTTTGAAATCATGCACACATAATTTTATAGAGTGAGAAAAGCCTACTTGAATAGCTTTGGTTGTTGACTGCTTTGTTCCTGAACTGTAGTTCCGACCTTTTGCCGCAACCTTTAAATAGATCTCGGGTGAGATACATTTATCAAGTATATTTAATACTTCTAAGTGTAAGGAATTACTATCCTTGGCTAACCTGAGAATCTAGGAGTCTTATTTCTAGAGGAGTTGTTTGGTGATTTCTACATCACTTCATGATTCGGAAATTTATTATACCCAAATAAACAATCATTGGGTAGTATCACTAGAGCATTTCTAATTGATATCTCGATCCTTGAATCGAGATAAGGAATTTCTACTTGGCTAATTAAATCTAACTAACATAGTCTAAGCATGATTCTAAATCATTTCTTAGGTGACTAAATTCTAATTAACCAATTAAATTCCAATTTAGAATTTAATTGATAATTAATAAATTAAATCTCCAAATTTTCTTATTGGACTTAGCCCAATTAAATTTAAGTCTTGTCACCTTAATTGAATAATTAGCCCATAGAGAATTAATTAACTTCTAACCCATCCTTAATTTATTAAGTCCATTCCTTCAAGTTTATTCAGCCCATTAAAATTAATTAGCTAGGCCCGTAACTAACTTAATTAATTTAGGCCCGTTGGGATTTATTTCGACCCAGTTACTATTTACCTTAAGTCCATTAAATATTTCTTGCTAGTTCATCTCATGGGTTGGATGGAATTGGCCCAATTCATTTTTTTTTTATTTTATTTTATTTCCGGAATCCAACAGAATAGTTACTTGGCCCATATGAAATAAATTTTCGGCCCAAGACCCGGCCCAACAACTCAGCCCATTTCTAGATGTTTCTCCCCTATATTCATCCTACACTAATTTATACTTATTCTCCTCTAAACCTAGCCACCCGCCTACACTATGCATTACACTTTCTTCTTATCCCACACAACTCACGCCTGCATCACTCTCCCTTCCGCCTCTCGTTTCCCTCCTTTCGAGAGCATAGCCATGTCGCCGTTGTCCCGACTGCCCAGCCGTCCGAATCCCCGCCACCATTGTCATTCGAAGCACCGCCGGACGGCAGAAGCTCTCGCTCCTCGCGCCACTGCCGTCTGCTAGCCCGCTCCGCCTTAGGTAATCCCCAATCCTCTTATCTCCCTCATCTTCGATTGGTTATGTGGTGTTTTGGGCTTAAGTTCTAATTCCTTATGTTTTTCTGGCATGTTAATTTCTTCTAATCATAGATTGATGCAGGATTCTGGGTAGAACTTGGGGTGTGAATTCTATTAATCAGTCAAGCACTTGTGTGTGTTCTGTGAGTCCTGCATCCTATTATACTCCTTGCTCAGTTAATTCATAACTGTTCAAATTTCAGATTTCTTCCCATTTTTATTAATCGCGTTTTAATCTTGTGATTGTGATGGGTAGTCGTTGGTTCAGGAATGGTGGAATTTGGGTTGGACAGACCTCAGTTTTGTTGTCGGGTGGCTCGGTGGGGCTCGATTTGGTTTGGAAAGGTTGGGACAAGAGCTGGAGTGTTTGGGGATGCTGCTGTCCGTTTGGAACGGCATGGCTGGCCTGGTTCCATTTTTTTGAAGCTTGACTAGCATGGACCGTAACTAGGGCTGTCCTGTGGCTCTTCTACGTTCAGGGTTCAGGTTCGGGGGCTTCGGAGGGCAGTTCGTGGATGGGTCTGAACATCCAGCAGCTAAGTCTGCTTCCTTGTAGTTTTTTTTTTAAAACATAATGTTCAAGCCTTATGATTTCTAAAGTTCTAGTCTGAAGCAGAATGAAGATTTCTAGTCCAAGTTCTTCATGGGTTCCTTTCTCTTATAGTATTTAGGGAGCAGTGTGAGTGTGTCTAAATTGTGAATCTGAGCATGCTCTTCTACGAGTCTATGCTCTTCTACAAGTCTAAGTTCTTCTAAATATAAGAGTCCTAACCTTGATGTTTTAAGTTTTGAAGGTGGGGTTCATAACAACAAATAAACATACTATGATTTACATTAGGTCGCATGCTAAGTTTAAAGTTCAAATGTTGAGTTTGTTGCCTTGAAACCTTACCTAGAGGTCAATGGTGAGTCTGGCCTAGATCTCAGTATGTTTCTGTCTCCTTGGCTCCTCTCTACTGTCCTGAGATAGTTCTCCTTAAGAGCAGAGTGTGAAGAGGTATTAGAACTTGTTCTAAGTAATGTTAGGACCTTGGTAAGGCTAATACATGAATCTAACTTACCTCAGAACTTTCTTATGAGGTTTAGAAGTTGGGCAGGATCTTCTCTAGTTCTTCTCCAGCCTCTTTCTCCTAAGACTTAAGTGTTTATGGTTTTGTGAAGTGCAAAGCTGTCTAAGAGTTGAAGGCTGGGTATTTATAGGAGGAGAGACTAGTGTTGGGTTTTGGGTTTGATTTTGGTTTGCCAACCATTTGTGCAGGTTATGTCCTAGGTGAAGGTTGTTTTCTGCAGCCCTAGGAGAGGTAGAGAGCTGTACTGAGCAGCTAGATTCTGCTGCCCCTTTCTTGCAGTCCCCTTCATTTCCCTATATGTGTAAACCTCTTCTTTTTCTGCATGATGTCTCTTACTTGTTCCTTTCCATTTTAAGAAGTCTCCCTTACTTTGTGCAGTCCTAATCTTTAGTTTATGCATACTTCTTCTAGTTTTCTTTCCCAACCTCTAACACTATTTCTTTGTCTCAATTTGCAGATAAGCTGCTGACAGGGTGGTGTCTCTTTCTTTCTACTTGAGCTGTGCAGGAACACAGCCTGCTTTCTTTCCTTCCTCTCCAGAAGAACTGCGCTGCCCTCCTTTTAAACCTTTTCATTGTTCTCTTCTATATGTAATAGTTTACTTAGTAAATATGTATTCTATAATTTTGTTATTCAAGGTTATTACTGTACTTGTTTACTTCGTAAATGAAGCATATATTTGGGATATATATGAGTTAAACAAGTTTCTAATTCTTTATTAGTCACTTTTGACCTCTAAAAAAAAATATTAATTATTAAGAAGTTCCATTAAACACTCACCATAAATACTTGCACACCAACTCCATATAATTGATGACATTAAATAACATCAATAATTAAAATGATTGTTTTCCCTTAAGACATATATCCAATGGGGAGAATTTATCTGCTTTTAGTGGTTCACATACTAGCAAAATCCGAAACTTTTATTTTCGTAATCGAAAATAAAACTAAGGTGTGGAAAAATTCACTACTTATGTCGGGGTTCAAAATGCGGGGTATTACAATTTGGCACCTCATATGCCACATTGCATTTATTTTTTGTTGAAATGTGTGAAATTTTTGACCATATTGGTGAGTTGGAGATTTCAAATGATGTGGATATGAGATCGATGTCAACCAAGATAATGATGAAGGTCGGAAAGTTTTTGGTTGGAGGATCTAGAGTTGAACCCGAAGATGAATAAGATTCTTTACCTAGAAACCGTGTTAGATCCAAGACATAAGATGGAGGTTGTGGAGAAATGCTTAAGCTCGATGTATACCTCTGATATCGCGAGTGATATGGTAAGAGAGGTTAAAGACTTATTTACCGAGTTGTACGAATTTTACCTTACTTGAACAACTCCAAGTGTTAATGCTCTGGTGCCAAAGTAAACAACTACAAAAACTTCACGTCGAGGTTGATGAGCTATATTGAAATATGTGGGTAAGGAATCTGGAGGAGCTAAAAAGTCGAACCTCACATTATACTTATCATAGGAGTTGGAGAATGATGAATTGATGATGATGACTTTGATATCTTGCTTTGGTGGTCCAAGAACGTCGTACATTATCCAGTTCTACTTGAGATGAAAAAAGAAATTTGGCTATTTCAATATCTAGTGTCGCTTCTGAGTTTGCCTTTAGAACGGGTCGTGTTGTTGACTCGTATAGAAGCTCTTTGACTCCCAAGATGGTTGAGACTTTAATTTTTGCTGAAGATTGGTTGAAGTAAAGTTCATGTGAAAAAAATGATGAAGGTGTATCTGAAGAGCAACTACAAAATGAGTTTGATTAGGGTGAGTGTTATTTATTTAAGTTTTCTTTATTGGATAGTGCTAAAATCTTATGCACATGGAGGGTCAACTAACAGACCAACTGATACAACTCATGGTCAGAGTGGACAGACTCAGATTACTTGATGTGAAGTTTTTTTTTTTAACTAATGAAGTTTATTCGTTTATGATTTCGAACTGTTGTACACTACATTTATTATGGATACGTTTGCTTTCGAATACCTTTTTCTTTGATATGTATTGTTTTAATTAATTATGTGTTGTTTATTCAATTTATTATTGCTATTTTTTATTAAATTAATTAATCATGCATAGACGAAATTAAAAAATAAGTTATATTTGCATAAAAATAGAAGAATTATTTTTCTTTTTCTTTTTTGAATTGAAATTTTTTATATTTTATATATTTAAATAACTAACTCCTCTATTTCTATTTAGTTTATTATAGTATGTTTGTCGTTATGTTAAATGCTCGAGATAAATACATATTAATATTCATTAAATCTTGTTTATTTGATATTCAGTTTCATTATACTTTGTACTATATTAAGAGCTACATAAAAATTATTTTTTTGTTAAAGGATTTTTTGAAGAATTATATTTAAAATACAATAAATTAACTTTTTATATAAATAATAATATTTATATATTTATGAAACTCATTTATTCTTGTATATATGACGAAAGAGTCTAAAGAGGCACCTGGTAACGGAGGTGGTTGTTCAGGTTTGATTAGATGATTCCAACAAAAACATTGCAGAGTAAGTACAAAATTATGATGGTAACGACGGCGTCGAAGATGGCTAAAGAAAGTGATGTCCATAGAAGAAAAGTAACGATAAATTCAAAATCAATAAGAATAATAAAAGATAATAAGAATATTATACCAAAAAAATAATTATAATTTATATAATTTTAATTAAATAACCTGTATTTATTTTTTTATTTAAGAATGGACTAATTTAGTATATTAACCATCAAAACAATTCCAAATAAATGGATTGTTGTAATTGCCTTTTCGGACAAGAAACGTGGGATGGCCGTAATTAGCGGCCATCACTGTAAAAATTTTGAGGTTTTCTTTTCAGTCCTTAAAAAATAAATAAAGCAGTCTACACTTATGCACGTTGCCGCTTTAACTTCAAAGACCCATCCATTTCATTTTCACATTCGATTATCAACAACAGATCTCATACACCAACTCTGCAACTCACACTTACATTCTTTACTTCACAAAATCTTCAGCAAGATTATTTTTTTTGTATATTTACCTGCAATCACCATGTTCAAACCCAAGTTCAGCTCAAGAACCCTTCTTCTCCCTTTAATTTTCTTCCTTCTGATCACCGCTGCAGCAGTTTCATCACAAGATGAGGACGCTGATGATCTTGAGGGTATTGATGAGCTCATAGCAATAGACGATGAGCAAGGAACAGAACAAATTTCACAGCCCACAACAACAAATTCAGATAAAACCGAGGTACTGAGCAGAGCTCAGAGAGTGGTTCTTGAGCTGAACGGAGATAGCGCAAAGAGGGCAATTGAGGAGAATGAGTATGTAATGGTGTTGGGATACGCACCATGGTGTGCGAGAAGTGCTGAATTGATGCCCCGATTTGCTGAGGCTGCAAATGTGCTCAAGGGTTTAGGGAGTAGGGTTTTGCTGGCCAAGATTGACGGCGAGAGGCACCCTAAGGCGGCTTCGAGTCTCGAGATCAAAGGGTTCCCAACGCTGTTGTTGTTTGTTAATGGCACCTCTCAGCCTTACACCGGTGGATTTTCGTCGTGAGTGTGTTTACTGTGCTATTTTTTTTGTAGAGGCTTGAGTGGAGGGTTTGAGTCTTGAACTTATAATTGCATTGTTAGGAAATAGAAAAGCAGATTTTGGAACTAATTTGTTTGTTTTGTTACATGAGTGGCCCCAATAGAATGTTCTTGGTGGAAAAGAGGATGATTGTGATCACTTCATTTTGCATATTGTTCTTTTTGTAGAGGCTTGGGTGAAGGGATTCCTGTTTAGATATGCTATATTGAGTCTTGGACTATTATTTCATTGGTAGAAATCAATAGCAGATTTCGAAACTTGTTTGTTTATCTTGTTTCGTTGAGTGTGTATGCTTTTATATAGTTGTGTGGCCTCAATCATATTCTTGGTTGAAAAGGGCATGATTGTGATCAATTAATTTGCATATCATGCTTCTTTGTAGAGGCTTGATTGAGTGATTCATGTTTCAATGTGCTAGAAAACAAAATATGAGATTCTTTAACTAGTTTGTTTATCTTGTTTCATTGACTGTGTTTGCTGGCCCCAATCAAAATTTCTTGGTTGAAATGAGGATTCATTGTGATGAGTTCATTTGTATTTTTGCATTCGTAGTAGTAGACACGCATTAATTGAAATGCTTTGTGTTTTGTGAACTTCTACTCATGGAACTTTCTCTTGTCGACATTTTGTGAAAAAGGGAAGAAATGGTGATATGGATAAGGAAGAAGACAGGGGCACCAGTTATTAGAATAAACTCGGTAACTGATGCGAATGAATTCTTGAAGCAGCACTCCATGTATACAGTTGGGCTATTTGATGACTTTGAGGTGCGCCGGTGTTAAGAACTCGAGTTATTTTTAATAATATCTTGAGAACTACTGATTAGTACTTGTCAGTTCCTTGTCCAAATTAGTTGTGGTCTATTTACACGGAAATAGAAGACATTAGTTGAGTTGTTTAATAGATGCTGGCTGCATTAGTCTTGTTTTATCCTTTGTGAAAGCACTTTTGATTTGATTAAAATAAACTAAATCACATATAATGTATTCAGGGACCAGATTATGGCGAGTTCATAAAAGCTGCTGTTGCTGACAACGAAGTTCAGTTTGTAGAAACGAGCAGCACAGAGGTAGCCAACATATTATACCCTCTTGGCACGCCAACTAAACCTTTCTTTGGTCTTGTGAAAAATGAACCAGAGCATTACACATCATTTGGTGAGTTCATTTATGAAAGACAGTTGTATGACAAGATTCACAAATGCATCTCAAACGGGTAGTTTTTTATCATTCTTGAAGTTGTATGAGTTTTTATGATGATAACCGATAAGAACAGAATATAGCGTAATTCTTAAGTTTGCTTTCAAAAAGTTCTCCCCACACTAGAAGTGAGTGTGCTGCTTGATAAATTGATAGGATATTCTTTGTTCATTAAGTTGATAAACATTTGATTAACACATATAATAGCAAGACCAGAGCTTGTGCTTTCATTTGTTCATTATCTGTTTGTGCAACAAATTCTTCATTCTATCTTTCTTGTTATTCAAATTTATTAATTTTCACTGATGATGCAAAGCGTTGTGAATTTACAGATGGACACTTTAGTTCAGATAAAATCTTGCAGTTTTTGGAGAACAACAAGTTCCCATTAGTTACTGTAATGACTGAGCTCAACTCTGCTAAAGTATACTCCACCACAAACAAGCTACAGGTTGCTCTTAATATTTTTGCAACTCTTGTGTTTTTGGTTCATATATAACAAATCGATTAGTTTTTTTTTTTTTTTTTTTTTTTTTTTAACTCTCACTTATATGCTCAACTAGGTCTATGTCTTTGCTGAGGATAGCGAGTTACATAAGCTTCTGAAGCCATTACAAGAAATTGCAAAGAAATTCAAATCACAGGTCGACTAAGCTTCAGACTCGTACTATTATCTTTCATTTAGTCTTCACTCATATGTTAACATGTTCTTGCAATATTGCAGTTGATGTTTGTAGCTGCAGATATTCGAGAGGACAACCTCGCAAAGCCCTTCCTGACTTTATTTGGTCTAGAAGATTCGGAGGACACTGCAGTAAAATCTCTAGAAGTTCCCGTTCTGCATTTTGTGCCCCATTCTTGGTTTAAATATCTCAATCATCTCTTTTTTCTGGGTCTATAGGTTATTTCTTTTGACTACAACAGCAATTCCAAGTATCTGCTAGAAACTGATCTCACACCAAGAAATATCGAAGTAATGATTCTCTTCTGTCTCGTTTTGGTTTTTAATTAAAATGTGTTTTTCTCGTCCGATCATTACATGTGATGATGTTGCAGGAATTCTGCACTGGCCTCCTTAAAGGAACGTTGGAGCCATACTATAAATCACAAACAGTTCCTGATAATGTGAGTTTTCCTGTATAAGCAGTATAGTGCTTCTCAAAAATATTCATTCAGATATGTTCAATTTCTTTTGACAATATTGGTTACGCGACTTGTATTTTCGTAACTGCAGAAAAACGCGATCGTTGTGACTGTAGTGGGGAAGACATTTGATGAGTTGGTCCTTAACTATCCTGCAAATATTGTGTTGGAGGTTTGTTTTACTTGAAAGCTTTCTTCTCCCATGCTATGTGTTTCTTTTCTCGCATTCCTAGCACTAACACAGTGATGAAATCTTGAACCATGTCTTTTAGGTCCACACACCATGGTGCATCACCTGTGAAACCACGAGCAAGCATGTAGAGAAGTTGGCGAAACACTTCAAGGGTTTGGATAATCTAGTTTTTGCAAGGATAGATGCTTCAACAAATGAGCATCCAAAATTGCAGGCTGAGGACTATCCAACACTACTCTTCTACCCTGCAAACGACAAATCAAATCCGGTAGGCTATAGCTCGCTACTTATGAATTCTTGAAACATTATAATCCTTATAATCAGACCAACTTGACATTTTCATATGCAGACAAAGCTCTCCACCAAATCCAACTTGAAGGAATTGGCTGCAAATATAAACAATATCTTGAAAGCACAAGAACTTCCATCATCCAAGGATGAACTATAGCATACACTTTCGGAACCCAGTTTGATTTACCTCTAGAGCCATACGATAAGATTATCAAAATGGTCCCAAAAATAGACATCATTTTATGATTTAATCAATTTATATTACAAGTTCTGTTGATTTTTCCAAGACCATTTCTGGGTTTAAAGAGTTGCAAATATGTACACTATATCTACAGTTACAAGCTATTAAGTTTCTTTTAGTTGCGCAATGTAAATTTTTGCCCAGAAATATTGTTTCTTTAAGTCGAGTTCTATTTCTCTACGTAGTTTAAAGGGCCGTTGCTCGTTTTCGTCCAAAAATCAAGACTTCAAATATAACCTTGTTACATGATTGAAGAGAAACATCAGAGAGGTATTGTTCAGAAGTGTGCATCATATGATGCTTTGAGGCGGCGGCGGTAGCAGCAGCAGCTAATGCTTGTATTCACAGTAGTCGTAAAACCAGACATAATTTTGCCCGTCGACGTCCCCAATTATGTTCTCTATACCAACCCAACCTGCCATGAACAAGAGTTACATATCATAACCTGTATTTTGCTCTCTTATCATCTCCATTAAGATTATAACACAAACACACCTAGTGAAATCGCGCTAACAAATATCGTGAAGGCCAGAATGAAGATGATCAACGACGCCCTACCCAGTAGGCTAACAGTCTTCCTCACCACATGCAGTCCCACAAATGCAGCAAAGGTAGCCACTGCAACAAAGTAAAGGGCTGCAAGATTTTTTAACACAAAGATGATATTAGCTGTCCGTCCATTACTCCATTATATGCAACATGCCAAATGTGAATATGTATCGGTTGAGAGAGAAACGTACCGTAGGAAGGGGGAAATCGCCTCAAGAGGTAGTATTGTATAACGGACATGGATGCCGAAAATGCCATCACCAGTGTTGCTGTGGCACTTGAGACCTGCATTTCAAGAATTTGATCAAATTAAACTATGTGATCAAATAAGTATTGTATATGCACTATCATTGTATTGTAAGTTTACGATAATGAAGGAAACACGCCTGTGGTGGAATTCCAAGCTCGAGAAACAATGGGCCCAAGATGAATCCTCCTCCGAGGCCTAGGAGACCACCTACAAGACCAGCTAAGATTCCACAGAAACAACAGAGAATCAACTGGTACACCGTCCAATTAATTCCCGGCTCTCCTTTCGATTTTACCACACTCCAACCCTTATACAAGCACATGGCTTGATATCCAGATGCTGCTATTGTAACGGGAATCTATACACGAAAACAAGAACAACAATGATGTGTTGTGGAAAAT
This sequence comes from Leonotis leonurus, assembly GCA_026898415.1. Classification (NCBI taxonomy): domain Eukaryota; kingdom Viridiplantae; phylum Streptophyta; class Magnoliopsida; order Lamiales; family Lamiaceae; genus Leonotis; species Leonotis leonurus. The sequence goes on from JAPKLX010000062.1 coordinate 1,387,166, forward strand.
CCAGAAAGGGGGCACTGGAATTTGGTGTGCTTAAAATATCTACCTGCAATAAGGTTACTATCCAAAAAGCGACTGAACAAGTGGCCATGAAATCCTAACAAAGTTGATGATGTTGTTATAGTAAAATAAATTTTGAAAAGGAAAGAACTATAAAAAATTCAAAGATCATTAGACAATATCATTTGAATATATATACATATACATATATATATATATATATATATATACCCTGGAAACATGGAGAGAGAAGATGATAAGCCAGACAATGATGAGAAGGCCGAGCTTCTTCCAGTATACATTATTGATGACTGAAACCTGCAGAGCGAGTAGTGCCACTTCAGCAACTGCTATTTTTGGGACGCCAATGGTTATTCTTTATTTCATTCCATTACCTCTATTGTCTTTTGTTCATTGATGAGATTCACCCGATTTTCGATAGTAGGACCTGCTGGTAGGAGCTTGTATGGACCTTCTTCGCTTCCGTTCCCATTAGCTAGTGCTGAAATAGACAAAAAGTATTACAAGCGCATCCACAGCTTTTTAACAAGAATCACAACCATAAGAGTTTCGAGAAATCTACTCACTTTCAGGTGCAAACCGTCGAGCAGCTTCCTGTACAGGGTGAAAGCAGAGCAATTGATCAGACAAGGGTTGTTTATTGTTATCATCCTAAATGTGCAACAAAAGCATTGAAAAAATAAGTAGAGAATTTTAAACTGCCACCTTCTTTATAATGGTTTCTTTCTTCCAAGTTTCGACACCTTTGAAGAACGCCTTTGTAGAGGTAGCTGTGAGTTACAAAATGGATAAGCACACTATTGATCCAAAACAAAAAGGCGAAGGCATAGAAAAATATGAGCTAATTAATTACCTATGAAAAGAATGATAAGCAATACAGTAACCATCCATTCTGCCAAAATCACATTGAAGAAAACTCCTATACTAATTCCAAGAATCAGCATTGGTTGGAAAAGGAGAGCTAAATCATAATCGATTAAGGGAAGATCGAGTGTAGGATGGCGAAGCTTGATGTTGTAATAGACGGTAGCAAGTGCAGCACCGGTTATCATACCTGATCAATCAAGAAAACAAAACACACGACACTACGCTTATTCATGCTTACTGCAGAGCCTGACCAAAAGGGATACAATACATAGAATAGAAGACAACAATATGAATTATTGGCCATATACCCATTAGTCTATGTTTATCAACACATGATCAAAACATAACACAGGCCCGCAACTCACATTTTGATATAGCAGTTGATGTTTTTGGGTCGAACCCTATGATCAAGGAGAGCATCGGAACGAAAATGCCACCTCCACCAACACCTCCAACACTTCCAAGAGCAGCACCAAAGAATCCAATCACACTACCAACAACTATTCGCCACCCGAATTCAATCTCCTGCAAATCCCAAATCACCTCATATAATTTGAGAATTAAGTACTCTAATAACAGAAAATTCAGTTTTGATGAATGAACGAGAATCTTACTGGCCAAACTGGTTTTGAAAGCAACAGCCCAGTTTGCTTCAAGAAATTCATTTTTGTGGTGAAATTACCGGATTCAGAAGACTTGTGAGTGGCCCCATTTCCTTTAAGAATCACTTTCTCTAGATCCTCTTGAGCTGAGACAATCCCACTTGCTAAAACCAGTAAAGCAATCAAAATGAAAGCTTTTCCTCTCAAGCCCTTGTTGAGTTCTAATCCTATCTCAGCCATGAATTCCTTCACACAAGAAAGCCCTAGTTGTTTTTCACACAGCAAGGAGAAATCAAGAGTCTTTCTTGAAACCCTTGTACTAAAATCAACTAAAAAACCAAACAAACACCAAAATTCAGACAAGAAACAGTACTAATATCCACAGGGAAAGAAAATGTGTGGCGTTGACCTTTCAGAACTGAACAAACTCAACAACTGTGTTGATGATTTCTTCAAGTTTTAGGTGGTGACAACACAAGCAAGTGATTCTATCTTTTAAGTATTACTTAAAGATACAAATAATAATACAGAAAAAAAAAATCACAAATGACATGCAAAAGCTACAACTACACGTTTCCGTCCTCGTGCGTTTTTTCTGCAGAAATTAAAAATAAAAAACAAACCAAATAAGTAGAACAAATGGACCTTGGAAACTTTAAATGTAGTTTGGCTGCACTTCTGGTGCTCATCCACCATTAGAAAAAAAGAACAAAATAACGCAGCAGTAGCTTTCACCACAGAATCTTTGCAAATCTTAGAGAAAAAATTACTCTATTCTACTAACTCTCATAATTGATGTAATGAATAATTAATTTTCTCATTATTAGTAAATTCTGAGGCTGGCTTTTGCATCTATATATAGTTAAGGGCCTTAAGGCAGAAAAAAATGAGAATAGATGAATAGAATAAGATTTTACTACTAGTATTTGTTTATTTTATGTGGGTCCTACCGAGAGAGCATTCATTTGTAAGCAATTGCTAACAGCTAAAACCAGCAAAAGTAGTTGTACAGTACGCAGGTACTCCCCCATTTTCATACTACTATCATTTATTTTTATTTTTATTTTTATTTTTATTTTTATCTATTGATAGGGGCAGTTACTTATTACTACGTGATATAGCTGCAGCTTGTACTACTACTCCTTAGATCTTTGTCAACTTTAATAAATGAATTCATCTAATTTCAAAACACTCCAACTAATTATATATTGAACCAAAAGTTACTTGCCGTGTAATTAATATAAATACATATTATTGGCTTCATTCCATATATCATAATTAAGTTTTTAAACATATCCCGAATTCATCATTAACTAGACTCGCGAATAATGTGATATGTGATGTACATGTATAATAAATTTTTGATAACAAGTTATTGATTCTATTTTTTATTTCAATTATAATTCATTTATTATGATATAATTTAATATGTATTCAACAAATAATAATAAATATGATAATAATAATGATTCATATATTTATATAATATTGATACATTAGCAATGGACATACTAACAAATGTTGATCACAAGTAGTAGAGCGAAACTGTCGAAATAAAATACTACTCCCTCCGTCCCGCTAAAAGCGGCCACAAAGGGATCGGCACGGAGATTAAGAAACTAAAGTGTTGTGTGTGAATAAAGTAGGAGAGAGGTAGTTTAAAGGTAAAATTTTTTCCTTTTTAGGAAAGTGGCCACTTTTAGTGGGACGGCCCAAAAAGGAAACATGGCCACTTTTAGCGGGACGGAGGGAGTACCTTCTACCAAAAAAAATGTATTTTTATTGACTATTTGAATCCTTCACAAAATATTACAATACCTTTTACAGATTTTCTCATAAAATATTCTATTAATGCATCCCCACAAGATCCTAATCTATTTATACTATTGATTTTTTTATTCTTTTTAAAAATGATTACATGACGCTGCATGATCATGGCAGGCCCATTGTGATAAGTACTCAACTTTCTATACAAAAATAATTTCAAAAAATATAAACATATTAAACTCAGATTAGACCCACAGTACTTTTGGACGACATAATGTTTCCTCCTGTTCCAGCTATATATAGCACTTCATGACGCTTATAACATATCAAAATATTATAATTTGGTCTTTTACAATATAAAAGTATTACTTCTTCTGTCCCATTATTTTTGGTCTCTTTGATCAAAAAGCACTCACAATTTTAGTCAAATGGACCATTTTCCACTATTCTTGATCTCTTTAATCAAAAAGCACTCACAATTTTAGTCAAATGGACCAAAAATGATGGAACGGATGGAGTAGTATTTATTAAGAAGTACTATCAAACTGTAAAGGTGTTTAGTAGTAATTTATTATAATTAGTTGGCATAAGCTCTGAGTTTGCTTTTACAAAATTCAACTCTAAATTAGTTGAGCATGCCGTATTATTAATATCCTTTATGTATCAATTTAATTTTGTAAGATATGATATACTTGAAAAAGAAATTGAGCATAATATTTATTAAGTTATAGCAAGAGTTGTTTCCAGTTACGGTTACGGTTCAGACAATAATCGAATTGTCGATTAACGATACTATTATTTTCAAATTCTAACCGTATCGTAGTTACAAAAAATCACACTTCATAATCGGAACTAGAACTGTTCAATGCGGTTCTGATTTCGAACTACCAATTTTTTTAGAACGTATTAAAAATGTGTACTTCTAAATGAATTTATAAGTTAAAATATAATTTTATACACTATCAATAGTGATTCTATATAATATAAGAGATAAAATTCAATTAGAAATAGAAAAAATCTATTTATAATAAATATTAAGGAATCAACAGTTCGAAACCGTTAGTTCATGGTTCTAAGCATTAATTTGAAATCGAAATTGAATGATTCCTTATACGGTTTCGGCGGTTCTCAAAACTGATAGTTATTCTTTTCAGTTTTAATTAAATGCACATACACCCAATGTATAACTCACGTGCTAAAGCTAAAACGTTTATTATAACAAGCTTATAAAGATTAGTGACACTCACCAGCACTACACAACACAATCGATGTGATTGTAGTGTAGTCACTCTAATAGCCAGCCCTTCAAATTAAATAAGAGTGTTCAATTTAATATTGGTAACCCATAAGTATTAATTTGGCTTCATTAAGTTTGGATTTCTATAATCATTATGTTGGGATCCAGTTCCACAATTAATCTAAATCTCAAGTCAATTAAGTTCAACCAATTATTATATAACAAACATATCCATTTAGGCAATCAATTTAAGTCGCATATTGTATTATATAGTTGTCATCACAAGTTTTATCTATAGTATAAATTCAATCATCTCCAACCAGTACAAATTACAAATAAACATATTAAATATTAAGTGTTAACATCAATCAGCACTAAACTCATAAAGATGTAAATCCAGAAAAGAAAGAAAGCTAATTAATTAATTAAAAAGTAGTGAGTGAGTGTGTGGGAGTTGATAAAAATGATTATTTTATTTAATGAGATTAGAATAGTATAGTGATTAGGTTATTGATGAACGTAAAATGCGTGACTTGACTTCCACGCATAAGTAACCTTCTTCCCGAATTGGTTTAAGCTTTCTCCCATGTAACTTGTACGCCTTCGCCACCTCCATATTTCCTAATCTGCCCTTCTCCTTTCCACATATTTACCATCCAGCCCCCGGTCATTAGGATATCGTTGACTTTGACGGAATTAATATTTTATAAAATTTATAAAAGTATTTGACATCATTTCGTTTATTACTATTTGTTGTCGTAGATATATGAACTATTTATTCATACGATAAACATGTATGGTAAAAGCCATTAATTATTAATTATGTGAATTTGCTTACGATAAACTTGCAATCATTTCAAAATTAATGAAAAATAAATAAATTTACAACTTTATATATTTATATCATAAATATTAAATTCTCGTAAATTTGTCTATTAGTAGACTCGTACTAACAACTTAATATTTTTTTTTAAATATATTTGAATTTAATTTATATACTCATATTCATTCTAAAGTAAAGTAAAAATGATTTTAATACTCATTATTATTAGAGGTGTTCAAAATAATTGTAATCGGCGGTTCTGAAAACTAAATCGTCAGATATTATTAGAATTTTGAATTGCAACTGTGTAGGAAGCGGTTCCGTTTCAGTGTCGGTTTCAAATGTTCGTACTTATATCACTATATATATTATATATATGAAAATTATACTAAATAGAGTAATATATAATAAAATATATGATATACAGAGAAATAAAAATAAAATAAAAATATTATATGTCTAAATGGAAATAAGAATATATAATATTATACGTGGTTAATATAATGTAATTAATAATATATTAATTTAAAAGTTAATATTACACATTATTATGGAATGATTTTTAAATATGTCTACTAATTAATTAGCATTATAATTACCATATTTAGACCTTCTCATTAATATAATAGTATTTTAAAAATAGAAAATTTTAAAAATTTAGAAAAATAGCAAAAATAAAATGAAAAGCTTTAGAGGGTTTGAATAACTTAGGTGGATAGGTTTAATTGAATTTGTATTATATAGTATAGATGGGTTTCGAATTTTGAGTTTATCTGATACATGAAAAATAGGTTTATAGGACAGGATGGAGTATTATATTTTTGGATATAGAGCAATCGCATGCAATCACTCTCCCTATGTAACTTAATACGTATAACTACCGTAGGGTGCAGAAGTAGGGGTGGAAAAAATACCGAAAAATCAGTATACCGGGCATACCGTACCGAAAAAAAATTGAAAATACCGTATTCACGGTATACCGATTTTTGCGGTACGGTATCATACTGTACCGAAAAGTTTTGGTACGATATCGGTATGAATTTTGGCGATACCCCGGTATACCGAACATCCGGTATATACCAAATTTTTTTTTAATTTTAATTATATAATAATTTTATTTCTATATTTAATTAACATTAATATTAAAATAAAAATTAATTTATTATATTAATGATATACTACTATAAGATAATATTGCAAATATTATAGAATAATATTGCAAATACAATATATATATATATATATATATATATATATATTCTTCTTTTTAATATTTTAGTAATTAGAGTAAAAGTAAATATACCAACAAAGATAATAATTGTATTATATTTTATGTAATATTGTTGCAAAAATATTTGTTAAAGGTGTACTCCTATAATCAAATAATTTTAATTTGATTCAGATATATGTTCGAATATTCATTTTTCTATTTAATATATGATTCCAAATTCAAATGTGGGAAAAATGATTCCATTAATATTTAAATACAAATAAAAGTTTATGAATTATGATTATATATTCGAATACTTATATATTCATATATGATAATTGATATTTCATATCGTATGTGTATTATGTATATATATTCATATTAAAAATTGAATCAATTGAATACTTTCAAATATCATTATCAAATCAAATAAAGTAGTTGTATATATATTCATATTAAAAATTGAATCTAATTGAATACTTTCAAATATATTACTTGAAACTAAATTAATTTAACATTTACATGTTTCTATTTCGTAGGTGTTGGAGTTTCACGCTAGGTAAACTATTTTGAAGATATTTTGTTTGAATGAACTTCTATTATACTAGTTATTTAGTTTTTATTGAAACTTGTATTTTTTGCTTATGTGTTGGAGATTTGGAGTTTCAAGCTAAACTATTTTAAAGTTTGAATGGTTCGTTATGATTTTTGTTTATGTGTTGGAGATTGGATTATTCATATTGTTGGATTGAATGTTGCCTATTAAGATTTCAATTATTTAAAATTTGTTGGCAAATTTGTTTTTTTTTTTGGTAAAATTTATTAGTGAGTTATAAATGATTTATATTTGCTTGTTCTTTTAATTTATATTCATATTTTTTGTTAGAAATTATTATTATTTTTTTTATGTTATTATTCGGTATACCTGTGAAATTTCGGCATGAACGGTATATCGTGAAATTTTGGCATGAAACGGTATGCCGTGAAATTTCGGCATGAACGGTATACCGTGAAATTTCGGCATCAACGGTATACCGAAAACTCGGTATGGCATACCAAAAGTTTGGCACGGTAACGGTATCGACGATTGGTATACCGAAATTTCAGTATACCAATCTTCGGTATACCGAACATGTTCGGTACGGTATCGGTATACAAATTTTCATCCCGTATTTTTCGGTACGGTATACGGAATGACAAAATATTTTCGGTATGTCGTACCGACCCACCCCTATGTAGAAGCATCAAAATCTATTGGTTGGGAGTCTTGGGACTCCAGTACTGTGTTTAAAACTTTCCTACCAATAGGGGTGTGCATTGCTCCATCGATCGGCTCGACCGACTAATCAAATTTACTTGAACCAAAAATTGAATCGAACATGAAAAATCTAAATCGAACCGAAAACTGACCGGTTTCGGTTCGGTTCGGTTTTGAACCGAAACTATTATTATTATTATTATTTTTTATTTTTTATAATTATAAATAATTTATATAATTCATCTTTAAAAAACTGTAATTTTAAATTTTTATTTTATAAATCTAAAATATATTATATATTTATATATACTTTTACCAAAATATAAATATAATTATTTAATATTTATATTAAATATATATTTATTATTTTATTAATATATTTCAATCGGTTCGGTTACCGACATAACCAAAAAATGAAAACTGCAAACCGAACCGAAACCTATCGATTCTAGAATTTAAAAATCGAACCGCAAATCGAATAAAATAAAAATCGAATCGAAACCGACAAAAACCTATCGGTTCGGTCGGTTTTCTTAGTTCGGTTCAATTCTTGCACACTCCCACCTACAAATCATTTAATTATATTTTATATTACTAAAACTCACAAAAATAATACTCCATCTGTTCCACTTCAATTGTCCCATATTATATTTAAATGGATATATTATTATAATCAAATGAGACAATTGAGGTGAGATAGAGTCAGTAGTAGCAATATAGATGCCCAATATATATAGGTCCACCTCTAAACCACAGCTCATCTCCAAACAAATTTCAACTATTAATTATTCGAATCATCAAACTTTACTTTCATTTCAATTTTGGCCTATCAATTTTTTGCAATAAATTAGATTGATAAAATCTTTAAACATAAAATCACAAAATTGATAGACAACTTTTGAAGACTTTTATCATGATTGTTATCTCCTCGTTTGAATTGCAAATGTAAATGTTGCATATCACATTTCTATTCTATGCTTCGAAGATTGGTTCTAAGTTGTAAACCACCTCTTTTGGACATTTAATTGCTATATATGCATACATATTAATTCATTCGCATGGAAATCTTAAATTAATAATTACTGTATTAATAATTACTGTAGTATGGATTTTGAAGAGTGTAATAATAGAAATGAGCAGTTCTTTATTCGAAGTTATTTCTTTTTATTTTTGTTGTATAGTTATGTAATGTGATTGATACAAACAAACATGAAAGACAAATAATATTCCAATAGAATTTGAGGCAATACAAACAAAAATACAACAGTTGGCTGTTGGGGTTGGGAAGAGATGTTTATTAGCCTGGGCTGAAGTGCATGCATGAGAGATAATTAATACTCCCTTCGTCTCACTAAATTTGACACAATTCCATTATTTGGACGTCCCACTAAGTTTGGCACATTCTTAAAATAGTAAAAATTATTCCTTTAAAAAGGTGTGGACTCTACCACCTTTATTACTCTTACACTACTTTATATACTCTCCTTAATAACCGTGCCCAAAAATTTTGTGTCATTCTTATTAGGACGGAGGGAGTACATTCCTTCCACATATAATTCAAATTCTGAACTTATATTTATATTGATTTATTTTCTATAGAAATATTCTATGAATTATTATTTGGTCCGAGTGACTAGTGAGTTTTTCTCGATTAATATTTAAAGTTCTGCTGAATTATTTCACTTTACTTTTTAGAAAATTTTATTTATAAAATTAAAATTAATCAAACAATGAGTTAGTGAAGTGTTGTTCATCAATGAGAGGGAAAGAAATGTCAAATTCTTTTTTTCTTTTTGGTTTTTAGCCAATCTTTAATATACCGACTAGCTTGATCACACAACTTTAGCAAATAATATAGAATGTCAGTCAAAATTAGGTGGTGTGGCAAGTATGTCAATTATATCTCAATTGTACATCATTAATATTTAAGAAAAATCCAAAAATAAACAATTGCGTGTCCAATACATAGAAAGTGTCTCTTTTTATTAATTTAAAATGGTCGCTCCAAATAAAAAAAAATAAAAAAAGGTAGGTAGTAGCTACCTTAATCCTTGGTGACCATTTTATATAGTCTATACTCTATACAATGAGTTGGGTGGTGTGGCAAGTATATATATGAAGGATTGATATTTATGGTTGTCCAAATCAATTAAATAGTTGAACAATATTTCACATAGTCTATACAAAAACTATACTATTTATTTAGACACATTTTTCTTTTTAAATTGTTCCAATTATTTAGACACATTTCCTTATTTAATAAATTTCAGAACACAATCACATCTCCAAAATCATTATAATTAAATATTAAATAAATGGGACAAACGTGGTGGTTTTTTTAAAAATTGGGGTCACGAAGGATTGAGATTTATAGCATGATCAGTGATTCTTATGAAATGAAGGAATAATATTAAATTAAAGTTTGTTCTTGCAAACAAATGTAAGATCAAATTGCCAAAGTTTCTTAGTAAGTTTTTATTGTGTACATGGATTTGTTTTCACTGACCCACATAAATTTGTATTAATATGTCATATTAGGAACTTATTGCCCATGTCAATTTATTTCGTACCAAATCATTTATTTCTGAGGAATCATACAGCTTATGTTATTAAGTTTACATTTTCATTATTAGGTTGATTGAAACATGATGTCACTATCCTGCCCTCACACTCAACACTCTCTAACATCACAATACGACCCAATTAAATTTAAGTGTTAATATTCTTAAAATAGACAAATAAAACGGTGAAAGTTAAATATTTTCTCCGTCCACAAGTGTTAAAGTTCAAGTTTGCACTTAATTAATATTCAATTTATGCAATATAACGTTAGAGAATAAAGAATACTGAAAATAAATAGCAAAGACACAAAGTTTGGTTTGCGTGGTTCGGAGATAAAAAACTCCTACGTCCACGAGTCTCGATGTGAGTCGAGGGTTTCCAACTAAATGGAGTGTTTTACAGTGATCAACCTTAAAAGGTTTGATTAACAATAGATTCTTATCATTTCCAGCTAAAGACTAAGTCTAAAACTAGATCTGTTCTAAAACTGAAAGCTTGAGTGCAGATGAAAGGTTGAGAGTGATAGAGCGATTGAGTGTTTGATAACTTGGTAACCGGTGTTTGAAGCGTTTGAAGAGACGGGGTATTTATAGGACACTCAAGAATATATCCGTTGTGAGAGAGAGTTTCATCCGTAGCATTTGAAATTCTTCCCATTGGAATCGTCGTCCTTTTTACCATTTTGGTGTCTGCAAATAAGATTTGCTTCACCTACTGAAATCTTTTTTAGAACTGGAAATGCCTATGAAAATCCACTCAGTAGCTAGTTTCCAATATCTTGAACTTCAGTGTCGAGCTTTAGAGAACGTTTTCTTCATGCTTCAATAATCTTTGAGTCTTGAATACTTTAGGACAGAACTTCAGGAGACTGTCCTTCGGTTTTGACTTCTTCATTGAGTTTAATAAAACTTCAGTACTGGTCATGGGACTTCAGTCCTGAGTTCTTCAGGCTACATGTACTTGCAAATTGAACTCCTTAACATATGAGTTCGAGAATAAGACTAAGAACTAGTTTTTCAGTTTTGGACTTAATACGTCCTTCAGGGGAGGTTTTGGAATATGAATCAAAACCCTTATAAATATTTTCCAATAATTTTCCCATTTTTTATGATGCCAAAATCTAACCTGAAAACATCTATCTAAGAAAGAGTTCCCCCTAAACTAGATAACACATAATCTATAAGATGAGATGGGTTAGTTAAACAGTTAATGACAAACCAAAATTTGATATGTTAAACAGTTCCCCCTAAACTAGAAAATTTGATTTTCTAGCAAAATATATTATTTACTCCTTGAATGAGATATTTAAATAATATATTGAGCATATAATTGGTTATTTTGAAGATACACAAGTTGTGTGTCTATATTGGTACAAATATTGAGATTGACATTAGTGTGCTACTCGGATGATGATTAATTATTTGATCCTCATATAATTTGATTTTGGACTGATATAACGATATGAACTATGTCCCCACTATTTCCCTATAAGTAACAATATAATGTGTTGCACAAATGAGCTCCAGTAGAGCAACGACATATGTGTCTACTCAATTTTCTCCTCACAATTATATTTAAAAATATATTGAAAATATTAAACCACTTGAATATGAATTCTCAAATTTATATCATTCATATCCGGGTATGAATGGTACAAACGGTATGATTCATATTCAAGTGACTAAAATTTATACTCTTTCCGTCTCACCAACGTAGTCTCTCTTTCCCGATTGAGACGTCCCACAAAAGTAGTCTCATTTTTCTTTTTGACAAATTTTATAACTAAAAAGTAAGGATAATAAAGTAAATTTAATAAAGTAAAAGAGAATAAAATAAAATATTGATTTGCGTGTAAAAAATGGGACTACTTTCGTGGAACGGAAAGAGTATAATGTTATGTCTGTACTATTATTTATTTTTCAGATCTTTTTTTTACTCTTTTTTATTTTGCCTCAAAATTTAAATTGTAAATTTGTACTAGTAAAGTAGTAATAAGATATACTACCCTTTGACCCATTTATCCACTAATTTGTTTGAGAAACCATATTTTGCCAAAAGGTTCAAATTTTTTTTACTAACCACACTATTTAATACACGATTTTTTTTTTGTTCTAGTTTCTGTAATAAACCTAATTAATTTAACCTTGATACTCAACTTATGAATTAAGTTGTTTCCACGAAGTTTCAGCCTTATGGAGATATGAAGTAATACTAAAACTATGTGATATTAAAGTTAGAGAGAATGTAAGGTATTGTGAAAATTTGGGGGTTGATTAGCCTAAAATGACAAAGAATAATGACCTAACCAGAAATTTGTTACTTGTTTTGAATTGTCAAATCGGAATAAATATACTAATACTATCTTTTTTAGGAAAATGAAATATAGTAATAATTAAAGACTTTTAATCATATTTTATGCATGGGATGGGATGGGATCGATTAATCAAATTAGTCATGAGTTGTTTAACTTTAGAAATCATCATAGTTTATGAATGAATCAAACTTAGATTAGTCATTGAAAATAATATGACGTACTTTTCCCTTTCGATCACTAGGAATTTTGAATAAAAATATTTATCACCAAAATCTAGTTGTCATTTATAATTAAGAAAAGATAGACATTTTAAAATTAAGAAAAGAATGAAAATTTAACTTTAATTCATTATTAGTGAGGGTAATAGAGTTATTTTATTTTTAGTTATTTATAGAAAAATTAAAAAATAAATAAATAAATTATACTCTCTTTATCCCATTAAAATAGTTCTATTTATTTTTATAATAAATGTGTTTTGTGAACACTACAAAAAAAAGTTTATTTAGCAACGGAATTTTTCCGTCACTAAAATAAGAAATTCCGTTACTAAAGATGTTAGTAACGGAATTGTAACGGATTTATCCGTAGTAATATTGATGGTTGCTAAAAAAATTTAACAACGGAATATATTCCGTTACTATATAACAACGGAATTGTAACGGAATTTCTGTTTTTAAAATGAATTTTTCAATTTTAGTAACGGAATTGTAACAGAAAATTTCGTTACCAAATTTTAATAATGGATAATTCCGTCACTAATTCTGTTACTAAAATTGAACAACAAATTCCGTAACAATTCCGTTATTAATCCGTTAAAATTTAGAAACGGAAAAATTTTCCGTCACTATTCCGTTGCTAGAAAATGTATTTTTTGTAGTGGAAAAAATGGAACTACTTTAATAGAACGGGAGAAGTATTAATTTGCAGTTGTTCGGCCTCACTTTTAGACATTAAAGAATTAATGTACTATAAAATTTGTAATTTTTACAACAGCAGCTTCCCTGAATTTTTTGATGATAATAAATATTTAAGCTTAAAAAGACGTTTAAACTCTATTAAGCCATGAATATTTATTTATGATAGTATCTTGTAACTTGAGAAATACATAACTTATTTTCTTTTAGAAAAGTAATTGTAAAGTAGTATTAATATGGTTATAATAGTTTTTGCTCTTCTCGATTTATGGGAAACAATATACGGTGGCTATTTTATTTATAAAAAAAATTAAATTACATTAATATTAAATTATATAGTCACGTTAAAAAGAATTTAAAGTCAAATTATATTGTCTTGAACATTAACTTCACTAAAATTAGGTCAACATACACACATTAATTGATTATTTTATTTTTAACCAGAGAAGGACCAAAATAGTAGTACTAACTTCTTTTTTTGGTAAACCACAAGATTGACCCCTCAAAATATAAAATAATTTTTGAACCTAATTTGGTACGAAGGCATCAAACGCACCAAATTCAAGTATTTACCGCAGCAACTGCCAACCGACAATTGGATTTTGATTCAAATTGTACATTGCCGTTAAAGGTATGAATTATTTACAAGTTTCAGAATCACTCATTAAAAAATATATATGTTTTTTAATATGCCAATTATCAATATGCTCTATAATACACGAATTATCAATTTAAAATTTTTGAAATCTACAATGATAATTAAGTGTTACGTCGAGGATTAGAGATGACACTGAGTCTAAGATATCATCCAGATTCAGTAGCTTATATTCATTTTTAAAATTCCGGGTCACGCAAATTTTGGATTCAATAAATTTGGATCGGACTTTCAAACATAAATTTAGAATTTTATTTTTTTAGATCCAACTTCAGCACGAGACCCACATTAATAAATTTATCAAAATATTAATATTATTTATAAATGTATAATTAAATTGTAAAAATTAAAAATTCATCTTGAATGGGATACATACCAGATAAATATTAATTATTTAAAATATATACTTGTATGAATATACATATAGACTTCAACTTAAATACTACAAAATTTTAACTTCTAAACATCAAAAGATGTAAAATGAGTCATAAAAATTAGAAAAGTTACATTATTTTCATCTAGTGGTGACTGCTGAGTATTAGAACGTATGATTCAATTTTATCTAAAATGAGACCCAATCAAATTAAATTTTGAATTAAAGAAATAATCGAATCAAACCACATGAACCAGATATATTTCAATTTGATTTGGTTAGGATCAATAAATTCGAATATTTTATTGCGTAACTAATTTTAAAAATAATAAATATTAAAATATAACATTAAATATTAAAATATAAACATCTATATAAATGGATATTGTTTAATTATTTGAATCTTATAATTCTCTTTACGTAAGTCTAGAAAAATAATTAAATAATTAAATAAAATTGGTCAAAATTAGTCTAAATTCTCCTTCCTTCTTCCGAAAATTCACCTTATTCCTCCACAATTCGATCTCACTTCCACGATTCTCTGACACCCAGCTGCACTACTCATCATCGCCACTTTCCGGCAACTTTCCGGCGACCTCCATCTTCATCCTATCTACTCCGAATGGCGCGCACTAGGCATCGTGCGGGGGAGCAACCGGCGAGCACCTCCCAACCGGAGGATCCGACCACCGAAGACCTCCAACAGGCATATAAATGCCCCTTCCCCCTCCAATCACACTTGGAGGGGCAATTTTACGAGCGTTGGACTCGTCATGAGGTAACCCCTCCTCACACACTTGACTGGAATTTATTAGAAAATTTAGGGTGCGTTAGGGAATTGGAACATTATCTTGATGTTTTAGGACTTCGAAAGTATGCACACATGTCGTTTAAATGCTCTAAAACACTTGTGCATGAATTTTTATCCACACTGACTGTGCCTGCCGATCTTACATATTGCACGTTTAGATTGCGGGGTGTGGCCCGCCGTGTGTCTATTACTTTATTGTGCAGGATTATGGGTTTTCACGGCAAGAATGTGGGGGATCAAGCCCCACCATCCCACTTCAATCCAAATGCCGCGTGGAATTCCCTCACGGATTTTCACAACTAGCAAGCCAGTGGGATGCCGGTGGCTTCATCCAGAGCAACGTCTTGATGATTCTGCATAAATTCTTATCCTACGGAATCATCGGCAAGGAGCAAGCCAACAAGGTGAATCAGGTTGAGGTTTATCTGCTCCAGAGCACTGCTCAAGGATCCCGGGTGTGCGCCGGATACTATATTCTTAACACGTTTAAGTATGCTGGCCACAGTCCGGTATCATGCCACTCTGCCTCTAGTGATCTGTGTCATTGCTCGGCGCTTTGAGGTTTTCGACCCGGAGGATATTGATCCAGCTGACACCATCTATGTGTCAAGGATTGATCATTCTGAGCTCCGATAGGCTCGTATTTGCACCAACGACTACACGTGGGTGCCCTCCACCTCCCGGCGCTGTGTGGTTAACCATACCAACAAGTTGGCCGCTATTGCCGCCAACTTACCTGATGTTGGAGGTGACGTGGGAGCAGCTGAGGAGGAAGCCTACGAGGAAGCTCCTATGCCGGATGCCTTTGCTCCCGGCACTTCCTCGTACTCGACGGGCACCGGCCAGTATCACTACGGCACTGGCTCTACTTCTTCCGGTGGCATGGATCACTTAACGTCGCAGTTTGAGTCTCTAAGCACTGAACTCGGAGCTCTCCGGTCAGACTTCTCCTCCTTCAGGCAGGACTTCACCAGTTTCTCCCAGGACTTTGGGACGCATGCCCACGAGGCCCAGTCCTTCTATCGGGAGTTTGGAGACTTCAGCTTCTCCATGCTTCGGAGCCAGGAGCAGATTGAGGAGAGGGTGACCGCTACTCATGACCTTATATCTGAGCAAGCTCGTCAGTGGCGATTATCTCAGGAACAGTCGGCTCTCCAGTATCAACAGATACTCGAGAACAACCGGCAGATGGCCGAGCTCAATGCCCAGTGGTCGAATTGGGCCTTGTATGATCACCCACCGCTGCCGCCGGATCAATAGTGACTTCTCACTGCTGTTTAGTATGTTTTCATTTCTTCTTATTTTTTTCATTTGTGTCCGGGTTTTTTTCATTTAGTTATTTCCTTTTGTTGCTGTTTTTGTTCTTTTGGTGCCTCTTTTGCAGGTCTAACTATTTACAACTATTGGAGCTTTCACCACCGCCGCATCACCCCGAATCGGGTAGTTTCTTTCCCTCTCTCCCTTGTTTTTATTGTAGCAATGAGGACATTTCTTATTTCTTTCATGAGGGGGGTAGGTATGACCTTATCTATAGCATGCGGCGTATTTTTAGAAGTATGTAGTTGTGTACTCTTGTTTGTCCACTTGCATGTTGGGGCTTAATAGGATTAGTGATCGATTTTGATGAGAAACATGTTGATTATGCTTGATGACATGAATTGACATTGTGAGTTGATGATTAGGTAATGAGCACTACATTTTGATTATAGTTGTCGTGGGGCACTCGATTTTGTGATGGATTGATGTGATAGCTCGTAACTTGTCAATTTGGTTTAAGATTATGCTAGACTTGATTGTTAATGGTGCTACTTTTGTTAAGTATGAGATTGAGTTGGGAGGCTTCTGCTCCTCTGGAAACCATGAGCATGGGAAACCACACGAGAGCACTTTAGATAACCTCTAAATTTTCATATCTCGTGACTTTTGGCCATATAACCCACTCTTTCCGAAAATTTGGCTCGAATGGCCTTTAAAATCGTAATTGAGTCGCTTGAACTATTTGAATAGGTGATAAGAACTCTACCCCTCTTCCTCTATGAAATCGAAGAAAATTTTGAATTTGAGGAATGGGTATGGGAAACAACACTAGGATACTCGGTTTGTCCGAAGATCACACCTAGTGACCAATGTTCTATATATCACTGAAAATTCTTTGCGTTTTGACTCTTAATCTATTGAGTTTATAATGATAAAACTCCAAAGTCTAGCTTGTGAGTAATTGAAAAGCCAAATTTACATGTGTTATTGAGTTTCATCGGATTGAAGTTGTACCTTTGAGGGAAACAAGTAATGGCGATTGATTGTAGTCTTATTATCCCTTCCGTAAACTCGTGTTAAATTTGATTGTTGTTGCATAATTAAACTTTCTTCTTGTTTTGAAATTGCCGTATTTTGTTGAGTTTAGACTTGCTTGAGGACAAGCAAGGTATTGTGCGTGGGGAGGTTGTTTTATATGTTTTTGGACTCGTTTCTAGTATGTTTTTGGTCTTCAAATGCTTATTTTTATTGTTCGAGTTGATGCTTTGGTTTTCTTTACGCTACATTGTAGGTGAGAATCAACAAAAATGACTTCCGAGGGTTCGACAAGAGAAACGAGACCAAAAGACGGACAAAAGGCTAAAAATACATCCTGGCCGAGAGTTGACCTAGCGGGCGCTAGCCCCTAGCGCTCACTAGGTTCTGATCATGTTTTAAGACAGAACGAGGGGCTAGCGACCGCTACCCCCTAGCGGTCGCTAGCCCCCCTACACGGGAAGGCACAGAACGCTGGGGTAGCGAGCGCTACCCCCTAGCGCTTGCTACCCCTCTCCAGCGTTGAACAAGACAGAACTTGGGAGTAGCGAACGCTACCCCCTAGCGGTCACTACCCAGGCAGGGTCGGGATCTTCTTCTCCTATTTAAACCTCCACGCGTGAAATTTCAGATAGCTTCGTTCACGTTTTTAATTCTAGTCTAGGGTTTAGACTACGAGAGAAAACACTATTAGTCTAGATTTTTATTCCTTGTTCGTTCTTCAATTTCGTTGTGGATTCGTTCGTGATTCAAACCCGGAGTTCTTAATGCATTATTTTTCCTTTCAATCTGTGAGTTCTTTTACTGCTTTCTTTATTGCTTTATGATCTATTTCTTTCTGCTCTGTTATTGATTAATTTCCAATTCAGTAATACAAACCTTTCAATCATGTTAATTAATCAATTCAAAGCATGTTTAAATTCAGTTTCCTTAATTCATTGTTCGTAGATTTAGGATTTAATCGCTTTATTAATTTTCGCCTAGGTTATTCGTATTTTAAAGTCTTTAATTTCATTCGTCTAGATAGATTAATTAGATTAAAAATCCAAAACCCCTTCTTTTTAATTGCTTTCTGTTCTGCAACATAGATAAAACCTGTTTAGCCTTCCTTGAGAATACGACTTAGGATCAACTTATTAATCTATAACGAACTCGTACTCTTGCGAGCAATTTAATAAAATAAATCGAAGTATATCGGCTAGAAATATTCCTCGTGCCCGATACCAAGTCCCTTTATCGGATAGTGAGTATGATCTAAATAACGCCACGTACTGAAGGTTTAAAATAAGTTGGAACAGTTACAATATTAACTCTCATTACACATAACCACATAAATTATATTATAAAATAAGAATTTATTATAAACCACAGATCATAAATAATTAAAGGTCTAGATGTATTTCTATTTCTCACCTAATATGTTATTATATATATATATATATATTACGAAATAATCTTATCTAATAGAAAGACATATTAATAAATCAATTTAAATTTTTGATTCTTTGATTTGTTTTTGAGTAAAATTGAACTCGAATTGAAAGTTAATTTAGATAAAGAATATTGAAATAAACATTTAAAATAATAAAATAATATTTCAATTTGGTAAGTTAATTTTTTAAAAATTTAGACATGGAGACGACCACAATTTGATTTATGTACAATTTATACGATCAGATTTTTATAATTTTAGGCATGAAAATGTATATTATTATAAAAATAGGACCTTAAGTTTCTAATTATATGTTATTCAAAACCAAAGATACTCTTCACTCCGTATCTCTCATTTTTTTAGTTTTTAACTTTGAAGTGAACAAATGATTGTATCGTAATTATCTCATTTTTATACATAATTACTTATGTATGTATATATTGTAAGAATTACACAAAAATAATATAATGTGTAGTTTTTTTACACATATTTTGAATATATATCATAAAATGTATTATATAAATTTATATTTTAATTATATATTGTAGGGGTAGAACCTACAATTACGGGATCGACAGTTACGCCGGATGCGTAGGCACTAGCAACCTGTGTCAATAACAAACACGTGAGAGCCCTTCGTGTCTAGCACCGGTGGGGATGTCAGCTAAAGGGACTCCGACGCTCATGTTAGTACGATTGTCACCGGAAATAGATATTTAGAAGTAAATAAATATAATCCAATAATAAATAATGGCGTGAAGCGCGGGTCAGGTTAGTACTGATAGCAGCAGAGTGTCAAAAGAGAGGGTTCCGGTCGTGCGGGCTAGGCAGGATGACTGTAACCCCTAATAAGTGGAAAAGGAAGTAGAGAGTGCAGGAAAGGGAGTGAAGAGCGTATAATAAGAGTTGAATCTTCGTGTAAGACCTAACATGTCTTATTTATAGGACGATAATAGAAGCTGCTTTAACGTTTGCCTTCACTCTCTCCCACAGCTTGCCATAATTGTCCCGTCCTATTCTCACAAAGAGATATGATTTGACGGGTTTGACTATGGATTTTGTTTTGACTAGAGCTTAAACGAGATGCCTGACACGACCTGTAGAGCGAGAGTCCGTGGTCGGGTTTGCTTAATCCATTATTGGACTTTCTAATTACTTTCAGGTTGAGCCTTTGCTTTAATAACCAGTTTTACGGATCGTCATATTGACAAGATCGTTTGATACGGTCTCTTGAGCTTGTAACGGATTAGTGTGTTGCGGCTCATATGGTAGTTGGGATAATTTCATGGACTTATTAACCTGACTTGTGGTCAAGATTATTGGTCCAGTTGTAGAATTTTTGCCGGCTGCATATACAGAGACATTTAATTTTCCTCGTTTTCTTTCTAATATGTGTAAAAACTGAAAAGACACGTATTTTATGGGAGTGGCGGACAAGTAGAAGTTAATAGTTTGGGGCAATTAAATTAAATTAAATTAAATGCAATCAAAGAAAAACAAAATTATTTTAGATGTAACAATCGGGCCCATGCATCTCTATCTTTTAATAACGGAGTAACTTTTGTCGCCAAAATATTTATTAACGTCCATTTCGATCTAATATTTTGAAAATGATGCCATGCGAAACTTTCTTTTCCACTAGTTAATTGAAAACTGAAGCACCTTATTTATAATTTTCTTTTTTCTGTTTTTAAATTAAATATATCACCTCTCAGCTATATCTTGAAATGCATATTAAACCACTATGAAACAAAATATACTTCAATTGTTAAAACCTTTATAAATTGTAGAAGAATTATATGCATTACTAAACCTTTTCAGTGTATAAAATTGATTCAAGAAAGTACTTTATCATGATCTTTAAATGCTTGAACTACCTATTTGAAAGTATAAAAACTACCACATTCACTTTCACAAGTAAAAAACATACAAACTTAAAAAAATTATCTAAATTATAAAAGATAAAAGATAAAATAACTTGTATTTGCTGACTTGAGGAAATTGATAATATGCTCATGTATTTCATTAATTAAATATTTGAAATACATGAACATACGAAAATTTTTGTCATATTCATGTAATGTAGGTAAATTTAATTTTTTATTTTTAAATAACTATTTTTATTTTTAATTTATAAAATTCGATTATTTTACCTATTAACCATAATAAAACTATTTAATATGAGCTGTTAAGCCATGATTATTATTTTCAAACTAACTAAATTATTTTCATGGGCTTGTTGCTCTATGAACACAATTAATCTGAATCATAAGTTATACAAAGATCAATGATCCAAAATAGTTTTTATTTCTTATATAAATATCGGTTCTCATTTAATCCATTCCATATATATACATCCATCTATCTTCATTTAAATACCAAAGGTGAGATATTGAAGAAAGATGCATGCTCACCCAATCAATGATATTATCATCAAGGTAGTGTTGTGATATATCAATTGGTATGCGCCTATTAATTAACTCCAAACGCACCACACCCAATGAGATAGTTTAGAGTTTACATCATTTTAAGGTAAAAAAAAAAGATTAAATCACTTCTCTAAGTACTTTGATGTTACATGAACAATACAATACCAACATAAAAGGATTTGGAGTAATAAAAAACCAATGCCATTTAAAATGATTATTGGCATTAGCTCATAGAGTGCTGGGTTATCTTACAAATGGAAACAATAAATCACTATTAACCACCAAGTATACAAAACAACTAGTTGTCAATCTCGAAGATAAGAAGTTGCTAAATCACCCTAATAAACAAAAAAGAAATCACAAATTTAGTAACTTCTTGTAGATAAATGCCCCACCCTCAATACCCATTTCTAAGTCCTTCAACGATATGGTTTTTTTCTCACTTGGCACAACCACTTTCTTTGCCTCTATTAGCATCTGATCAAGCAAATGCGCGTTCATCAAATTTCGTAGATTTTCAGGTGTAAGCTCCGCAATCGTCCGAGCTATACTGTCGGTTGTACATGAACTGTCGAGCTCAAAACCACATAACAAATCATTCTCCCCCCTAATGCTTGCTTTCTTCTGAAGGATCACAGCAAGATCTTCACAAGACAAGTCGTCGAACTGTAATCTCGCTGAGAACCGTTTATACAATTTGAGGTTGGACTTCATGTATTGGTTCAACGCCTTGTAATTTCCGGCTAATATGACTGAGCAGCCCCCTTGATCCATTGCAACTATGATCTCCTCCAAAGTCTCGAAATTAATCGGATCTTCTTCATCTATGTTTACGAGTAGTACACCGCCTTCTGCATCTTTTATCTGGTTAAGTCAACAAATTCTCTATTATGCAGGGTAGTTTTTAGAAATAAACGTTAATAAGCTTAAATGGAAATGTTTTTAACCTTCTTACTTCCCTGCATTTCTGTCACAGTGTAGGAAGCCAAAGCCCCAGACAAATAAAATAGTTTAGCCATTATTCGAGCTACTATTGACTTGCCTGTTTACATACAAAAGGTTGTAGTAAGAGTAGCAGAATACATAGTTGCCTAACATGATCAAAATCATTGTTAAATACATAGACTTGTTGGTACCCTTTTTCATCTTCTGTGCAATATCGACAAAATAGTCATACGTTAGTTATTTGCTTTTCAGATGACGAGGATAAACACTTAACCTCCCTTCCCAAAACACTTTACCCATACATACATACTTTCTTTGATTTTATGAACTTTTTCTAGCCTGCAAACTTTCTAGTGTAGGCAGTGTTATACAAGACACATTTTTCTTTTCTTTTCGCATATATATTGAAAGAGTAATGAACCATGATAATTTAACATCCAGATTTCCAGCACTTTACTTAAATTGTATAATAAAATAAAATCCAATTTTCCCCCATAATGCCATAACATAGGAAATATCAAATAGGAGATTATGCATGATTAAATTGAAGAGTATGTATGACCTGTTCCATTATTGCCGACGAATACCATGTGAAAGGGTTTTGGAGGTATAACCCTAAGGCCGTCAGCGGCGTCCTTTTCTGCATCTGTAATTTTCTTCAGAATTGATTTCAACTGCTTTTTTATCTCCCAAAGTCCCACAAGACTTGAGATTTCACGTTTCACTTGATCCAACTATTGAAATAAACATTATTGAGATTTTGAAGGACAGATAATTATCATTAAAATCAAAATCAAAATCAAAAGTGGAAGTTACCGTTGGTACGTCTTCGTAGAAAGTTTCACACTGTACAACCGACATTCTTTCTTGATGTTGGATTTGTGAGGTGGGGTGGATGATCTTCCTCTCTTCACCAGAATTGTTTTCCACGACACAAGTTTCGACGGAATCTATTTTTAGGAACAAACCTCATACTTGTTCATATCATTGATATTTTTATATTCAATTATATATACATTGTTGACAAAACTTTTGGGATATTACTAATCTCCAATCTAAATATAATTAAATAACTAGAAATAGAATTGTATCTTGTTATTTGTACATGCCGAATGAAATTAAAATTAAAAAATATATACATAAAAGAGTGGGAGAAAGAAACAAATTAGAGAAATTACAAATCACAAGTAGGGTTTGTCTAATCGGGATAGGGTACCCTACCCTACCCTCTCCAAAATTTTGCTACCCGAAATCAGATTCGAATAGGAGATTAGACTACCAAATTTTTTTCGTAATAAATCCCGTATTCTTCCATGTCCACTCATCATTCATTCATATCCACAAAATTTTAGCCTACATCGACTGTTACAAAAAAAAAAATCGTTTAATCACACTAAAATTTACATACCTTATTATATTGAGGAGAGAGATGGTGAAGACTGGGAGATGTTCGTGTTAGTGTAGACGTTCAAATTGAGTAGTGGAAGAAAAATAACAAAAATAAGAAGCATAAGAAGAAAAGGGTGAGGATGTGTGGTGCAGAAACAGAAAAATGAAGATGGAAAGTAATGGTGATGAGGGGAGAGAGTTGGTGCGGAAAAAGAGAGAGGAAAGAGGGGGGAGAGATGGTGCAGAAAACATAGAGGGGGAAAGACTAAGTAGTGGAGAAGTAAAATAAATATATTTTTTTAAATATTTGATTACAATAAATTAAAATTTTAAATAGTCGACAATGTAGAGGAAATATGCGTTTGGATTGTATAAAAAAAATCATTATATAATGGTAAATGAAAAAACATTGTAATTTCTATACTATTTAAAAACTATTTTTTAAATTACTAAAATAATAAAAAAATATTTAAAATTAATTTAATTAATTTCGATTCTAAATAAATTAATAATTGAAATTCAAAATTATCTGACCCGAATAAGTACATATCTAAATTCGGTTCCCACTTTATTATTTCATATTTCAACTACCTTAATACTCAAACATAGGTAGGGTATTTGGGATAGAATCCAGAAACCATGCTCTTGATTAGAAACAAGAGAATATATAGTTGGGATCTCAATTTTGTGAGAGTTGAGGCGAACACGGCAACTGTGTTCGGACCCACATAATTAATTGTTCTCAAATTAAGAGATTACACAGTCACCATCACCAATAATATGGATCTTAATTTAGTTTAAAATTGATTGTTAATCTCAATTCTCAATACCAATTCCAAGTCGAAGATGATTTAAGATCGAAATTTATAACTCGTAATAATTTTTTGTCTCAATAGATTATACCAAAAACAACTTGAACTCAATAAGACTAACTTGAAAAGCGAGCGAATTGACTCGATTAAACGAAAGAAAAAATAAAATAAATTTATTTTCTGTTATATACCTAATCACACCGTGGAAACGTTGATTAATTATTATTGTTAATAAAATAACGAGTGATTATACAAAATAGTTAAACAAAATTACAAAAGATAAATAATAGTATAACCATAATAATATTAAAATTTTAATTATTTGTATATTTCTTTCTCGTACTAAAATATTATTCTAATTTGATACGAGCTTCATCAACAACAATGCTTACAATCTTGAACCTAAATGTCATCAAAAGTTATATTTAGTGTTGTTTCTACAACTACACTTCATATATCTTCATTGAACCTAAATGTCATCAAAAGTTATATTTAGTGTTGTTTCTACAACTACACTTGATATATCTTCATTGGATATTGATATAGGGAGGAACAAGTTCCTCAATTCTCAACTTCTAGTCAACTTACAACAAATATCAGCAATTGAGCAATTTGCTAGACAATTGTCTGAGTGAGTGAAAGATATGTGGTAGTGGTACTCACGCACGCATAACGCCATATAAACAGGCTGCAGAAGGGCTTATACTGATCATAAACGGTGTGCTTGGAGAAATTTCAAGTCGCATCAAAAATATTAATTTCATCGATCTTTTAACCAAGTTCATTCCTCCGAGGATCTGCAGTGCTCTTTATTCTGCTATATATATATATCAAATAACTCATTGCTTGTGTTGTTATTTGATTATTGAAATGGAGTAGTTGAAATGCTAGCTAAACTCAATCATAACTGACATAGTGGTGCACATGCAGTCACCCGTTTTCATGGAACTGCTGGGTTTCGATGTTCTTGAGCTGCTGCTTTTGGCTTCATTTCCGGAGCTTGATTATGTTATGTCTTCAGAGAATTGGATCAGGCCATAGAGATGTTTGGCAAACTCCCATAGAGGTAGGATAGGGGAAACAAAATATAATTATAACGAAAGTGTGTTTTTTTGCTTGAAGAGTTACAAACACTGCCTTTCCCAACCAGACTTGCAAACACTGCATTTACTACCCAGGCTTGAAAAGCTCAAATAGGCCTATCTAAATGAGAGTTAACATTCAAATGGTAAATAGATTACCAATTATTAGGACCATTTATTTGTTAATCAATAACAATATCCCAACTTTAATAAAAGAAGAAGAGAGATGATAAAAAAAGGCACACGAGTAGTCTGTCTTTCAGGAATTCGTATTAAATAATGCAAAACATATAACGTAATTAGCAAGAAAGTAAGTATTCAATTGGCAAAATGGGCCTTCAAACAGATTTCAAAATTCATGTTATCTTATCTGCTTAAGTGGATGCAGCAGCTGCCTTCTTCCTCGGTGCAGCTTCCGTTCCTAAATTATTCATAACCACAGTTACTATGCAAAATCATCACTGGAAACCAAAAATAAAATCCATAATATCAAAGCTAAAGCAACCTTCTCTGAAGTTGGTCTTGAATCGGCGGGGCACATGGCGGAGGTACCTCATGCGTCCGGTGCCGGTGGTCTTTCTGCGAATGGCCTTCACGCTCCAGTTGTCTGCACCAAAAGCTCACCTCAACATTTCTTCAATTTCAACATATCATTACTTAGGGTTTATACCTATCCTTTTACATTTAATATTTGGTTTACCATTCAAGAGACAGGGTTTATAATCTCTTCAAGCTCTATTTTCATATAAACACAATTGAACAAATGAATAATCCTATTCGTAGAGTGATCAAGGATTGATTCCGCACTCATTTTCGATGAATGTTTATTAAGCATAAAATTCACAAAGAAGAATGAAGCGAATTGCTTACAAGTTCTCTTTCGAGCGGCGGGATAAGCGCAGGCGGAGCAGCGGCTCTTCTGGAGATGAAAGCTGCGGCGGCCGCACCTTACGCACAGTGTGTGTGTTTTGTTCCTTCTCTTTCCAAAACTCCCAGTTCCCTTGCCCTATAAATTAAGGCAAACACACATTAGATCTGATTGAATATTCAAAATAGGTGAAGCCTGTAGAGAAAAGAAGAATTGAGTTTACCATGACTGTAAATTTGCAGAAATCGGGGGAGTTCTTCGCTCTTAGTACTTGGAAGAAATTAAATCGGCGAGAGTGCTTTTAGGGTTTGGTTTTATTGATGAGATCTAAATGGACTTACGTCTGGGCTTTATCAACCAGCCCAATATGTCGATACAAAATTGTCTCACCAAGTAATTTGAACATGCTGTTAGTCATGGAATAATTATTTGTTCTTATTTTCTTTCGTAATGAATGACTTATTTTCTTTTAAATTTAAATATTTTTAATAACTTCTAAATTTTTTAATGAATTTTTAATTTAGTTAAAAAATAAATTTAAATTTTTTATTTTTTCATGATTTTTTAATTTTTTCAATAAATACATAAATTTACAAAGAAAAAATATATTTCTCATGACGACCTTCTTCGATTTAGTTTAAGCTGGTTCAGATGCATGATATAAACTATATATTTATTGATCAAATTGAAAAGACATGTGAAAAATAAAAATAAAATTAATTTTATCTATTTATTGTCTAAATTAAAATTTTATGGAAAAATTAAAATTTGTTGAAAGTATTTGAATTTTGGACAATTAACCCAATAATAAATAATAATATTGTCACAATAAGCTTGTTATAATTTATTATTTTAGTACATTTATTTGCATATAAATTGTGTCATGCTTATCGAATAGGAAGTTGTAAATTATTTTCCTTGTCTATATTTAGTCTTGTTTTAATAAACTCAATTATTAGAAAATTTATTGTTACAAGTTCTAAAAATTTAAGGTGCGTTTGGTATACTAGATGAAGGCAGATAAGATAAATAATTTGCCTTCATCTATTGTTTGGTAGGAAAATGGGTTAATATGAAGGGTCCATTATAAAAGTGATGGCCCTCTACTAAATCATTGTTGGAAGCCTAATAATAATCAGATCACTTTGGGCTGATTATTTGTAGTGATTGAACAGTACAATACATAATTTTCTACAACCAGCATCGATTCCCACACCACATTCCCACATTGCGAGATGCTCCTCCGAGAAGTTCTCATCCAAGAAATTGTTTTTTGTTTCTTTGTTTCATAGGTAACATTTACGTTTGTAGAATCTCTGATTTGGGAGGTAGAATTGTATATTTGTAGCTCGATTTTTCTGAATCTTTGCGAGGTATGTAATTTTCTAGGGTTTGTTGTCTGTCCGTTCTTCATCGCTACAAATTTGGGGGAAGAAAGTTCAATTAAAACCTAGTATCGCAGGTATGTAATATTGTATGTGCTTTAATTAATTTTTGTATATATAAATTTTAACGCTGCAAGGTTTCATAACTATGTGTTGATAATGTTGATTTGTTGATTTATTGCTCTTCTCTATTTCGAAATTGGTTAGGTTTCTGAGAAACTTTTTGTGTGTTCTTCGACGAGATAAAATTGGGTGAAAGTTGAATTAAAAATCCAAGCTTTGAAGGTATGTAGGTGATAATGTTTGTTCTTTCTTTAAAAATCCTGATTTTGTATGGTTTCTGATTTAATGATATGTTGGGTGTTACAAGTTTGGAAAAAAGGAAATTGCTAGTGTTCTTGGTCTTGCAAAGGTAATATGCATTTTATTTGTAGGTCACTGACAATATATGTATGAATTTTCATATATTTTTTTGCATTTACAGTTCCATATATGTCTAGTTAGAGGCTGCATTGTATGTAGTTGATGTTGCATTATGTTTGTGTTGTGGGGATGGTCATACTGTATTATGTTTGTGTTGTGGGGATGGTCATTGTTAAAGGAAAGCTCATCAATAGCTTTCTATATGTTCTATTGTTTACACTGTCTGTAAAAACCCGAATAAAATAAATCCCTAATTATCGAGCTTAAGATATTTAGTTATAAATTCCTCTCTCGGAGATTTTTATTTTTATACATTTACGTATTATTGCCTAATTTCGATTAAAATTTTTATACGTTATTACAAGAAATATTTAATTGCATTGCATTAGCATCCATAAATTTTGATAATTTGTATGATTTTATTAAATAATTGTGTTCATAATTTTTTTTTATGTGCAATTATCATGTCAATTTGTTCCAACTTGTAATGCTTAGAAAATTTGATTATAAATGTGAATCTTAATAATCTATCATATGTGTAAATATTTACATAGATGGCTTGAATGTATAAGTGATATATATATATATATAGGTGTATATATATGTGTGTAGTGAGCATGTATTGAGGTATTACATAATATGTATATATGTAGGGGAATTATAATGTATCTATTATATGTGAAATTATCCAATAAATAACATATAATACACTTATACAAAATATAAATAAAGATACTACAAATCCTATATCTAGATTTCATAATTAGGATTTGAGGGAGAGATTTGTTGGGAAAGTAAAATATTTCTTCTTCCAACTCCAAATCGTCACTTTCATTCCCCCATGCAAGAAAACCCAAAATCACACTCTTCTCCCATCTTCTTCATTTTCCAAGACACTCATTCACTCTTACAACTCTCACCCTACACCTCTTCCCCCTCCCACAACCTCCATTGACACTCTCAAGCTCACTCCATTGTTGCATGCACACCAACGCCAAGCTCCTCCATTGTTACATGCACACCAACGCCAAGCTTCCATCCTCCACCCACACCTAAGAGCTTTCCCCCCATCCAAGCTACTGAGATAGGAAGAGGAAGAGCACTCCATCATCCATCATTCCAAGCTAGAGGAGGAGAGTGATAGAATTTGAGGTATATTATGTTTACCAAGTTGTATTCTTGAGTTTGAGCTATAAAACCCCTTCAACCTCTTCCCCATTGACTTAGGATGGATTTTGTATGTTTCCTAAACATTTTTATATGATAAAGTTCAAATCTTTAAGGTTCTATGAGGAGAAACACGAAAAAGAAGAAGTAGAATTTTAGAATCTGCCGATGAGTTTTCGATATAAGTTTCTGCATGTTTCGTGTTGTTTTACTTCTCCATTTGTTTTGAAAATTTTATATAGAAACCTTGCTATGTTAAATATATGTATACAAAATTTTAGCTTATTCTAAGTTCGTTTGGTATTTTAAAAAAATATGTGAAATAGGCCTCACAACTGTGAAAACCTGGAATTTTTGCATGTGCCATTGTTTTTAGATAAATTACTGAGCTTGCTTCAACATGATTTACTTCTCCGTTTATGATGAAAATTTATATGTAGATACCTTACTATGTGAATTACAATACTGTAAAGTTTCGTCCATTTTTATAATGTTTGTGATTTTTGAAAAATACTTGAAGTTGACTGTTTGAAGTAAAAATCCTTGTAAATGGTGATACTTTGTATCCTCGGTTCATGTGGTTTTATAAGGTGTAATTTATGTTTAAAATTTTCTGGGAATATTAGGTTATATGTAGAGTAATCCTACCAAGTTTTAGGGAAAAATATGTTGTTTTGATATTTTTAATAAATCCTCCAAAAACAGTACACAAATCTGAAATGCTTTCTAACATAGCTGAATTAATTGTCTCCGTTAATAGGATTTTATTAATCGCCTTTGATTGAAATTTTTACAGAACGTTATTTACTATGTATTTATAATATCTGTAGGTTTTCAACACTTTTAGACAAGTATAAGTATTTTTAAAGGATATTACAAAATTACAGCCCGTAAGATACCTGTTTTTGGCAGATCTTAGTATACCTTAAATAACTTCTGCCTCACTTAATATTTTTGACTCTTGTTTTTTTTAAATGATAGACGACTTCAGTAGCTTTCTAGATTGATAAATTAGAGCTTCTAGTTATTTGTAAGTTGATAGTTATGACCTTTCAAAATCTACTGATTTACATGCACAATCTGCCCTAGACTTGTTCATGAGAGTATGAAACTTTCTTTACTTTAAATTATGTTATGTGTTTATTTTGCATCGTATTGTGATATGTTAGGTGTATATGATATATGTGACATAAATTCCTTGTATAATTATTTGATATAATTTTATTTTATGGGTTGTATATATGGAAATTGTTAGGAGTTATCCCTTTAAGCATTTGAAATTAAGTTATATGCTCATATGTACTTAAGTTGTTAATGATCTTAAACTTGATTGTATATATTTATATGATTATATGTCCACGAGCATCATGCATATCACGAGCATTATTTACAAAATTTATGAAAAATATAGTTATATAATTAATGGCAT
The DNA here is from genome assembly GCA_026898415.1 of Leonotis leonurus. Lineage (NCBI taxonomy): Eukaryota > Viridiplantae > Streptophyta > Magnoliopsida > Lamiales > Lamiaceae > Leonotis > Leonotis leonurus. The sequence goes on from JAPKLX010000062.1 coordinate 1,418,230, forward strand.
AACTTATAAATGTTTCTTATCAAAAACCCGAGAGTAGGAATAGAACATAGGGACGACTTGTACGATTAGTCTCCTAAGTTGAGACTCGTATTGTAGGTCCCGTTCAGGCCGATAAGTGACTCGTGCATTTTCCCGTTCAACTGATCCACAAGATTGAGGTGGGTTTCCTATTTACAGTACGGTATTTTCGAGCTAGTGAGCTCCAAATGTTTTATTAAATGTGAATTTACATGCCAAGTTTTTATATTGCTCATGTGTATCCTAAATGTGACGGATCGGTTTTACCGTACCCATTGATTGGCTTTGCCAATGATGAAGTTAACAATTGTGCCTTGAGCCGGATCCGGCCAAGGTAGTGTACACGGAAAGTCCGGATCGGGTGAACTTGGTCAGGTTCCCCGGTCTTGGCGAAAGGAGATTATTCGCGGAAGACTTCGGTTTTTCCCGTCTAGTCGTAATAGGAAAACACATTGAATGAGCAAGAAAGGTAACGAGCTTGATAAAATGTTATAAAGTATGTTTTCATATGCGTAGGGTGGGATTTCGTTTTTAAACGCCTTGCGACATATGGTTGGGCATGTAGTATTCTTTTATAAATGTTTTTGCTAGTTTTTCACTGATAAAGGGGCAAGAAACCTACGGGGTACATTAGTACTCAGCCCAAAATTTCTTTCAAATTTTTTTCACAGGTTGAGAGGCAGGCGTAGACGAGCTGGCGTTGGAGGTTGGTGTTGGCGAGGTTGTTCCCTCCTTCGAGCTAGTATTTCTTTTGTTTCAAATGAACAAACCCCAAACTGTGCTAAGTTGAAGTTCCACTGTTTTTATTAAACTTTGTTGTGCCTTATATGGCTTGGACCTTACCTTATTTTGAACTTTGAAAATGCTTCGATCTTGTAAACTCTTAGTCTTTCTCAAGAGTTACCTTATTTAAATAGATCATTTCCAATGTCCTCATACATTGGAAATGTGGTACTCAGAGTGTTCTCGATCCTTATTGATATTATTTGCTTGACCTATTTCATCATAATTTTCCTTATTTATTTAAGTTAATATATTCGTCTCAACCCAGTCTTGGGGTCGTGACACTGTCGTTATCAGTAACTTTCTATATACCTCATCACTAGCTTTATATATGTTGTTGAATAAAAGTTCATCAGTAGCTTTATATATGTTATTTATTCACTATTTTTAATATGTTGTTTTCACCCAAATAGCTGAAACTGAACCCCGGGGCCCCCCCCCCCCCCCCCCCCTACTGGTTCATATGTTGTTATACTGCACTGCACCTAATGTTGAACTAAAACTGAACCACCATCTTGAACTCATAATCAACCCCACATAGAATTGAAACAGAACCCCCATATGTTGTTATGCTGCACTGAACTTTGTATTCACATATTGAAACTTTGGAGGTTGCTTTTGGGTGTGTTTAAAATATAAAAGCTTGAAGTTCAATTATTTGATATATCATCACTTTTATTACTGGTTCATATGTTGTTATGTTGCACTGCACCTAATGTTTTAGTTAGATCCATGCTTACGTGTGTTCAACTGAATCTGAACCACCATCTTGAACTCATAATCAACCCCACATAGAACTGAAACAGAACCCCCATATGTTGTTATGCTGCACTGAACTTAATGTTTTAATTACATATATGCATATGTGTGTTGAACTAAAAGTGAACCACCATCTTGGACTCCTAATCAACCCCACACATAGAACTGAAACAAAATTCCCATATTGAAACAGAATCCCCATATGTGTGTTGAACTGAAATTGAACCTCATGTTCAGGATATATGGTATATATATAGTTATGCTGCATATGTAGTTATGATCCATTCAACCAAATATATAAGCATATGTGTGTTCCTGATATGAATGTACGCCTTTCTAATGCAGTGTTCGTGAACCTCATCAAATTTCTTCAGATATACAATACAATACTGCTCAATGTGTTGAACTGTACACATGCATTGAAGATATTTTCCAAGAGACAGTGAAACAAATTCTAATTTTACTAAGCCTCCTTCTCATAAGTGAAAGAACTCATAAGAAATGTAGATTGATGGATACATCTTATACCATGATTAATAAGATCCCACATCAAATAAGACATTTGTAGAGTATAATTAAACTAAGTGACACATATTGCATTGTTAATCTTCGTATGGATCGTAACACATTCGAAAGACTTTGCATATTGTTAAAACAATTAGGTTTTGTAAGTGATGGTAAATGTGTTAGTGTGGAGGAACAAATCGCAATGTTCCTCTCTATTTTAGCTCATCATAAGAAGAATAAAATAGTTGGTTTTGACTATAGTCGATCTGGACAAACAGTCTCATACTATCTCCATCAAGTTTTAAAAACAATTCTAAAATACACACACGTGTACTTGTTAAACCCAATCCCGTATCTGAAGAAAACACTGATAGTCGATGGAAGTGGTTTAATGTAATATTTAATAATGTCATTGAAATAAATTCTTATAAATCTAAGTCATTGTGAACACAATACTAATACTTGAAGCTCTTTCATAATTGATAATAAAGGGATGTTTAGGAGCTCTAGACGGGACATATATAAGTATTACGGTGCCGGTTAATGATAAGCCCAGATATAGATCAAGGAAAGGCGAAATTTGTACCGACACTTAGGGCGTATGCGATCGCAATATGGCGATTGTGTATATACTGCCCGGGTGGGAAGGATCTGCTTCAGATTCTAGAGTGTTACGAGATGCAATTACTAGGAACCACGATTTGAAAGTCCCACGGGGTATATTAACTCTACAATTAGACCTTTCTTTATCAATCCATCTTTTCATAAAATAATTTTATACTAAGTAATGATTATTCTTCCAAAATTTAGGAAATTATTATTTGGTAGATAATGGATATACAAATTCAGAGGGTTTTTAGCCCCATACCGTGGGGTTCTATATTATTTAAAAGAATGGGGACCAGCACGTGAAAGACCTCAAAATGCCCATGAACTTTTCAACATGAGGCATGGCAAAGCGAGGAATGTGATTGAGAGATGTTTTGGGGCTATGAAAAAATGTTGGGAGATATTAAGAAGCCCATCGTTTTACCCTGTTAAGATTCATAATTGTATAATTATAGTTTGTTTCATATTACATAATTTCATCAGCTCTGAAATGCATATTGATCTGATTGAAAAAGAATATGATGATGATCATGTGGATGAGGATGGAGATGATGATGGTGTATATGAAGCTTCAGATTTTATATATGGAATCGAATCATCTAATGAATGGAATAGAACTAGAGAGGCATAGCTGAAGCAATGTGGTTAGCATATTCTTAACGAGGTACTAAAAGAGCAAATTTACTTATCTTTTTATCTAATTTTCTTTATAATAAATTATTTTATATGTTAATTATAAATTGTTTTAAATGTTAATTCTAATAGATTTTTAATAAATTGTTCCCTTTTTAATATCATATTTGTTTCAACTTATTTTTAAACTTTCAGTACGTGGCATTGTTTAGACCAGACCCACTGTCCGATAAAGGGACTCAGTAACGGGTACGAGGAATATTTCCAGCCGATATACTTTCAAGTTATTTTATTAAATTTTCTTGCAAGAGAACGAGTTCGTTATAGATTAATAAGTTGACTCTAGTCGTATTCTCAAGGAAGGCTTAGTAGGGCAATTATATTCTTTGTTCGTAAAAACGGAAAGCAATTAAAGAATTTGACTTGGATTTCTATAACTAGGCGAAGAAAGTAAATAAGAAAGCAATTAAAATATAAACTAAGAACGAAAATTAAATCTAATCTAGGAAAGTAAAGAACTTGAAGTTTGAAGACGAAAGAAAAACGGAAAGAAATCTGGAAATTGAAAGCGATGAAAGGAGTTGAAAGCATAAAACGAAACAAACGATAAAAGTAAATAAACAAAGCAATAATTAAAGGGAAAGAAACGAACTTGAATTAATACTTGAAGTACGTCTGGAAACGACAATGAAAATCTGGAACTAACGGTGTTCGCATGTTGTAAACGGCTAACTCTAAAACGAAGAACGGAACGAAAAATCCTATCTAGAATGCTAAGTCTTGACCCTTGATTGCGAGATCGAGACGAACTAAAAATAATAGAAGTATGCTGGAAAACTAGTCTAGGAATTCGTGCCAAAAGGAGTCGGGACGAAGTGTGGAGAATTGCGATGTATCGAATGAATGGCACGCCGTGTCTTTTTATAGCGAGAGGAAACTCAGCGGTCTCTGGAAGTCACCGGGCGCTGACTAGGGTTGTTCCGAGTGGCGCTAGGGTTCGTTGCAACGGCCCGCGCAAAAAACAGGGGGTCAGCGGCCGCTTAGATAGGTCAGCAGCCCCTGACTCGTGTGTCGCGGCCTGGCTCAGTCTGGCTAGTCAGCGACCGCTGATCATGGTCAGCGGCCGCTGACACGGTCTGGCGCGTGTCCTCTCGGCCGCTGGCGCGCAGCTGGCGCGGCGCTGGCTCGGTCGCTGACATGCTCTTCGGCATACTTCTTCATTTTCTCGTCTTTTCTCGTTTCTTTTCCACTTTCGACGCTCATTTAGGCCAATGATCCTGAAACATAAAATGAAACATAAATCGGGCCAAAGCATCACGGAACGAGGGAAAATAATATGAATAAAGCTACACAAAAACTAAGTTTAGACGAACAAAATGAGACTAAACAATATTCTATAGGATGATGGATTTTGCACCAATATGTTTTTGCAAATGTGGGAAAATGTTTCTTAAGCGGGCTGACCCAAATGCCAAATTCAGTGGTCGGTTGTACGACAAGTGTCCACTAAACGAGAACCATTACCGAAGCTTCCTTTGACATGATGAGTTTAATAACTCTTCTGCAACAAACATTTGTGAAGCAAAAGTATCAAGTGAGTCCACACCACTATTACAAGACAATTCTAGTACACGTTCCCCTCATTTCCATACTGATTTGGAGATCCAAGTTTTTGTAATGTTTATGTCTATTGAACTTGTTTTATTCGGAGTTATAATTGGAAAATTAATGTAAGTGATTTAGCACACCTTTGGAGGTTGAACATGTATTTTAAACAGACTAATTTATGTATGGTTGAAGCTTAACTGCTATTTTGCTACATTGAAACTGATGGAATTACATCTTAAATGCTATTTATATGAGGATGTATTTGTAGATGTTGTATGTTATTGTGCAGCTGAGCGTGCACAGAAATGTATGAATGCAGTTTTAATAGCTTATTCAGACTTGCATAACTGCAATATAGGACAGTATAACTTTTAATATCTTAATATCTCTTACAACTGCATGTATATATCTTATTCAGACCTACAGAAAACCTGATTAATGTGTATTGACCTATATAGCTGCAAGACTTTGATTAATGTGTATTGACCTATATAGGACAAGTCTAATTTTTTGCATGCATTACTGAATTCATGCATTAGTTATTTTGACTGTCTCAAAAATAACTGTCTAGAAAATGTAAACAAAGCATCAATCTCATTCACTGAAAAAATGCAGCAAGCTCATTGAACTATGCATGCAGTCTCTTATTTGAATGTTTCGAAAAATTAAAACAACCATGCAGCCATGTCATTGATACATGCATTCAGTTTTTCTTGTGAGTGTTTAGAAACTTAAAGAACACAGGATGCATGCACACAAGGAACACACTATTCTAGTCAACAAGCAAGTATTATATAAACACATGTGTGTTATCACTCCAAAACTCACCAACACTTCAAAAAACTTCAAGCTGCAAAACTCTTAACCTCACCTCACCAACACTTTTAAAACCAAAGGTCAAGCATGGATGACATTCCAACTCAAACTTTCTACTTTCACTGGAACAATTGGAATGATGACATGGATCGTTTCTTGATATCAGTCTTATCATTATATAAAGAGAAGGAAGGTTGGAAAGGTGGTTATGTTCCGGACAATATTCTTCAGAATGCGGCTTTGGCGATCAACAAGCATTGTCATTCTAATTTAAGCACACACAATGTGTTTTGTAGAACTTATTTAATGGACACGCGGTACAACACTTTCAAGGAAATTGCTTGTACACCCGGGGCAATATGGGATATCGAAGAAAATCGAATCGTTGCGAGCAATGACGTTTGGAGTTATTTGTTTGTGGTAATTTTCTCAATCTGTCATAATTTTCATTTCATATAAATTGTGTTTTAAATTATAGCAAAGTGTAAGATAACTTTTTTCTTTTATTTTACAAGAAATATGAGTTAGTAGAGGCCTATTACTGGACAGAAGAACCTGAATTTAATAGATTAACTTATCTATTTGGGGATGAGAACGATTTGAAGCTTGAGTATGGTAATAATATCATCACTATCAACTCTTCTAATTCAAATGATCTAGAAGTATATCTTGGTAATATTTCAAAAGAAGAGGAAGAAGTTATATCTCCACCAATGAAGAAGTCTACTATGCAAAACACCGAAGAGAAAAAGCGTCGAGCAATTATATTCAATTCAATCGCATGACGCATGAAGGATAATAGTTCATCGAGTTCCAAAAATGTGTCGGGTTCCTCTTCTTGTGCATCCTCAAACCTGTTCAAGTAGTTCTTCAAGTATCCGGCGTCCATGTACCCTTCGTCGTTGTTTGTTTTTAAGTATTTGGGTTGTTCTTTGTCGTTTTAGTGGTCGTTTGTTGCACTTTCATCTCATTCCGTTTAAATTGTGTTGTATTTTTAATTTCATATTTGTACGTGTCCTTCAATTCGGTACTTGTACGCCTCGTTGGTAATATTATGTAGAACTTGTTTTGTTTTGTTTTAATTCACCAATTAAATCATTTATTGCTTCGTTAAACACAAGCACAATCAAATTGGAGATGTTATATAACGTGTAATGAAATAACATGTTAAGCACAAGCACAATCAAAAAGTATGCTCTATATATTTTGGAAAAAAAAAGCAATACTTGATGTTAAGGTACCCTTTAGCTCTTGAGGAGCTTGTTCTCAAGCTCAGCCTCGACGCGCTTCTTACGATGCCTCATGATCCCGTTGTACTGCTTCCCGTTGTGCTAATTCAAATACTGGAATAACATTACTTCCTATTACAAAATCCAAAAACATCCGTATGCAGTTCAACTACCTAATGTCTCCTAAATTAGCACACCAATATTACAAACAAACCAACAAAAAAGATGATTACAAAGTTCATAATGTCTGTTCAACTTCCTATTACATATCCAACAATCCAACAATCCATCGAAAACCATGGTAATTTCTACCAAGGATACGGAGTACGTATTCCAACTTCGCATCTTCAGGTAACACTAAAAATAGTTCTAGCTTCCTATCATTCTCAATTAAAAGCTCACAAACGGTTAACTTATCACTCATACTCAAACCTTTTATGTTAGAAATTTTATCAAATATATTCATTCTCGCTTGCCCTAACCTATGCTCGTGACCAATTTTTGATGCAATAGTCTCCATTCGGGAGTTTTCATTTTGACTCATCCCTTCGTTAATAGCACAAAACTTATCTATACTATCTACAATCTTACGCTTTTGGCCTTTAGCTTTGGATGAGGAAGGTTTTGAGTGCACAGTTCTTTGCTCATGGGCCTCAAAAGAACTGTTGGCTACACCATCTCCAGAAAGCATGTCTTCCAAATCCACATGGTGTTCCCCCGGAACGTAGCCTTCATCAACCGATGCATATTCTTGTTCCAATTGATTAATGGCTTCAAAGACATCGAACGAACCTTCTCCGTTGGCTCTATCCTTCCCAAATATTTCTTTCCAATCTTCGTACATTGGCCAACTTTTGTTGTGAATTCGCTTTGCATTCGCATCGATCTGCCATAAAAAGATTAAAAAGTTTACATGACAAAGAAAACATAAACTAATTCTAAAATTACATATAATGACATACCTTAATTATGTGTTCCCAGAGAGAATCGTCGCAATCAACCGTATGATTGCCATCGCATTGAAGCCAACACCACTTTGACTAAGAACCGTACACAAGGAGTTGTAAGCCTTCTTCCAAATCGAGAGTTTGGAATTCATGTGAGGATTACCTTTCAAATCTGTCCCCGACATCTTTTTCTTGAAGATTTCCTCTAGTTTGTTCAAGTTAGGGGTGGGTCGGTAAGGTATACCTTACATTTTGGGTCATACCTTATACCTTACCGTAAATAACGGTATGAAAAATTTCATACCATTACCTTACCTTAAAGTTCGGTATACCTTCTTCCGGTATACCTTAAGTTTCGATATGAAAAAATCTCATACATATACCTTACCTTACAACCGGTATACCTTACTTTTATCCGGTATACCTTACCGTTATCCGGTATACCTTACCATCATCCTCCTTCAACTTATCAACAACCAACACAAGTTACACAACAAAACAATAAATATAACAAATACACAAAATATCATAAGAACCACAAAATATCAAATAAACATTCAAATAAATGAAATCCTCAAATCCAAAACATAATTCAAAACATAATTCAAATCAACATGTCCCAACAAACTTATAAGTATTCAAATAAATGAAATCTACAAAATATCTTATAAACAAAAAATTTCAATCAAGCTCCAACGTGGAAACTCTGCTAAAAGAGACCTCTAGTTGTAAGTTCATGAGATCTTCACATTTCCAGATCAGCACCTGTCATTTTGAAGTTTGATTACAAGTTTATAATTAACTAATATTAAAGAAAAAATAAGTGCAAAATAATATAATCTCACCTTCAAATTATAATATTGATAATGTGGATGCCGGAGAGAGACTTTGGGAACCTTCTCCATCTGTTACATGAAAAAACACAAAAATGAATTAATATATTTTATTTTGAATTAACATATATAAGATAAAGAGATTTAATAAAATAAAGAAACTCTTACTCTTTTCAATTTCTTCAATTTCCTTGTACAATATAAGATCATCATCGGTTGGATCCGTGTATAAACTAAAATCCTCTGCTTTGAGCCAATCATTAGTGCACACCAATGCCTCTACCAAATTCGGACTCAAACTAGTCCTAAAAGGATCCACGACCCTTTTGCCCAAACTAAAAGCTGATTCACTAGCAACCGTTGAACTTGAGACTGCAAATAGATCCTTTGCAATGACTGATAGGATGGGATATTTAGCTACATTTCCTTTCCACCAATCTAGAAGATCAAATGTATCAGATCGAATCTCAATCTCATCAGCTAGATACTTATCCACTTCATTCAATATTTGTAGAAGCTGTTCTCATTCATTTTGTGCGTCTACATGACTATACAGTTCATCATAAAAATCATCACCTCCTACACTAATATCATCTCCATCACCATAATTATTGATCAGATTTTGACCATGATTCGAGGTATCATTGATTCCCTTGTACTCTGCCCATAGAATAATCAAGTAACCTTTAACTTGATCAATGAACAACATGTACTTTTGAGCAGCACCATCTAATTTCTGGATGGTAACTTTGATAACTTGGAGCTTGTGTCTCGGGTCTAAGACATTAGCAACAAAAATCACCGGATTCATTGTATTCCAATCCCCCCAATACTTGTTAAATTTTTCCTTCATTGACATTGCAACCTTCTGGAGAGTATAATTTGAAGCATCATTGCACCTTTTCTTGATCTCCATTTGTATGATAATCATTGATAGATATATCTCTTGAGATGTTGGAGTTTTTGATGCACTTAGCTTTAAAGTTGCAATGTAGAACTTTTTTAGGAAGTATACAAAGGCTTCAGCATCATCCCAATCCTCTGCAATTGGAGGCCCCATTCTATTCCTACCCTTGTCATCATTTTCACTAAAATATCTCATAAAAGGAAGAGATTCTTCAGCCATCCACTACTAGAAAAATGAGTATAGATGACTGCTCATAGATGATATTTTTTTCAAAAAATGTCATCTATAAGCGCTTTTTTTTGCATAGATGACATTTTATGTGTGTGTTTTAATTTAATATACATGACACTTTATTAAAAAATGTCATGTACAGTAGTGTTTTTTGTAAAATAGAAAACTTAAAAAAAAATAATAATACCTTATTTGTAAAAAAATAAATAAAATAATGCCCTTTTCTACTAAAATTCTTTCAGCCTCACTCTATCTCCCGCCCATCCTCTATTAGGAGAACTACACTTTCAGCTGCACACTCATTCCGGCCGTCAGTCCACCCACTTTCATCCTCGCCATCGAGCAGCCCACTCATCCCTGCCGTCGAGCGCGCATTCATACCTGCCGTCGAGTGCGCACTCATCCTCTCCGTCGAGCCGCCCACTCATCCCCGCCGTCGAGCCGCCCACTCATCCCCGCCGTCGAGCCGCCCACTCATCCCCGCCGTCGAGCGTGCACTCATCCCCGCTGTCGAGCGCCATTTTGGTTCTTGTTGGGTAAGGATATGCGATTTTATACACTCATCCACCTTTCGCAACTTAGTCGGGATTCTACGATTTTAATAGGATTTGCGTTCAAATTAGGTTTCTTATTTAAATTTTTTGGAAGAACAGAGACCTAGGTGGCTTCCTAATGTGATGTTGGACTGGAGATGATTGTTGTTTTTATGCTTACCTAATGATAGGTAGGATTTGTTTGTTTTTCTCTATTTCTACATATTGAATGTAGCCATATGTTATAGGATGTTGAAGCAATCTTAGAGGAAATCAAAGAAGACCCACTCAAACTTGTTGGTTTTGGAGTGGTAAGTATGTCTTTTTGGCTCCAATCTCGTATTTATTTGTTTTCGGAATAGTTTATAAAGTCCACTAGTTTATGATACAACTACTTTGTACATCATTCTCACATTGTGCTTTTCGGTTTTCACGTCTCTAGTTGCAATTTTGTGCAATATTCAAGAAATGTATAATGTTGTTACATTAGAATAGTATGTTGGGTAGGGATGGGCCATTGAGTATAGTGAGAGTTGAGGCAAGGTTAAAGGTTTTGTGAAAAAGAATAAAAGGAGTAAATAGAATTAATTATGAGAAAATGGACACTAGTAAGCAAGTTAAGGCACATTGCTAAATATATATATATATATAAAAGGGTGGAAGATTAAGATTTAATGGAGATAAAGAATAAAAAGGTCATGTTGTTACCTATAACTCGAAAAGCATATATTCACATGTTATTTTAATTTTTGAGAATACATAGAGATAAAACAATTTAATTGATGGTGCATGATTGAATTTATTTAGACTTAAAGAAGCAATATTACACCAGAGATTTGAAAAAAAGATTTGTGCATAACATTGATTTTGATTTGTTCACTGCTACGGCAGCTAGCTGGAGGATTCCTTTTTCTGCTTTCTCGTACGTTCCTAGTCCTCCACATCCTCAAGAATTGCCTTAAGTTTGCAGGTATGATTTTATTCTATAAATCAAAATCTGATGAATGGCATGTTGCCCTTTATGTGTTTGCTGAAATGACTGACCCAATACTGTTTTAGTAGTGTTAAGATTTTAAAATAAATAAATATTTTTAAGGGATTTGTTTGGTCTTGGGGCAGTAATTTGCATCTAATTATCATAATGTCTTGATAACCTATGAACAACATGCATAATTACAATCTCTAACTCTCTATTTCAAGTCATTTATCATAATTTTGATGCAGACTTTCCTCATATGAAAATGAAGAGATGACTAAGTTTGAATTTTGGATAAATTCTTTTAATAAATAAATGTTGGATTAATTGCTTAATTAACTATTTTTATTGGAGGAGAATATATGTGTAAGAATATAGAGAAATAAAAAAGGTTGGAATGAAAGAAATGGGAGCTTTAGGAAAAAGCAAGTTAATTAGATTGCACAGTTGCTTCCTTGTTATCTATTTATTGTTTGATCTCTCTAAAGACAAAATTTTGACTCGAGCACAGATCAGTTATCTGCTTAAAAGCAAGGATATGAACATCATGTATTCGTCATTTCTATGTTGCTTAATGTTATCTTCAGGCAGGAGATTTACACACAGCCCTATCATGAAATCAACTGGAACAAAGCTAGAAACACTTGTGCAAAGGTTGACACACCCCCACACACACACATATGTCTATAATCATTATTTATACTATATGATTTAGTTGGTAGAAATTACTAATCCCACACCAATTTTATTCTATTGTGATTCATAGGAAGACCTTTACTATCCTCACCCTTTTGTCCAAGATATGCTGTGGGGATTCCTTCATCATTTTGCAGAGCCATTGCTGCAAAGATGGCCATTTTCTAAACTCAGAGAGAAAGCTATAGGGCTCGCCATGAAGCACGTCCATTATGAGGATTACAACAGCAGATACCTATGTATAGGATGTGTGGAGAAGGTAGTTAGCATTATCAGAATCCAACATTTAATAATTTGTAATTTCAAGCTAATGTTTTCACTCTTAATTAGGTGTTGTGCCTCATTGCTTGCTGGGTTGAGGATCCTAACTCTGATGCGTACAAACGCCATCTTGCTCGTATACCGGACTATTTTTGGGTAGCCGAAGATGGCCTCAAAATGCAGGCATGATATGCTATCTTTTATCACTTTTCGTAGTCTAAAGAAACCTTACTATCTTAAGAGACGAGACCTAATTAATTTTACTTGTTTAATGTGCAGAGTTTCGGTTGTCAAATGTGGGATGCTGCATTTGCAGTTCAAGCCATTCTTTCAACTAATCTCTCTCAAGAGTATGGGCCAACACTTAAGAAGGCACACAGCTTTGTCAAAGCTTCACAGGTTTGCTGTCATAATTAATACCCATCAGTAATATGCAACCATACTTATATATTCTAACATGTTAACAATGACGGTGTTGCCTTGAATGAATTAGGTTCGTGATAACCTTAGTGGAAATTTTCACGAAATGTACCGCCACGTGTCAAGAGGCAGTTGGACATTTTCAATGCAAGATCATGGCTAGCAAGTCTCAGATTGCACAGCTGAGGGTCTCAAAGTGAGTTATTTACTCTTTTTAGTTATTACACATAGCTCCTTGTGGTCCAGTGCAGTAAATCTTATACTAGTATAAATTTGTTCTTTTACTGCAGAGTGCACTTCTTTTGTCTCAAATGCCTGAGGATTTAGTAGAGAAAGAAATAGAAACAGAACGACTATATGATGCTGTAAATGTCATATTGTCCCTACAGGTAGAAATTATAACCATTTCTTGAGCAGTTGAGCATCATCATCTCTCTTTTTATTTTACTTTCATAAATTATTTAATATAAAAATATGGGCTAGCTGCAGAGTGGTAATGGTGGATTTCCAGCGTGGGAGACTATGCGCGCCGCAAAATGGTTGGTGATTTTGGGCATGGTGATTCAAACTTCTACTGCTTTGGGTCCGTGTACTAGTTTAAGTTACATTAGTTAAGGTGGATTGAAATATTAACCCAAACTTGTTAGTATTTTGTCATTGTTATTTTTATTTCCGTGTATGAAGTTGAATATTAGACAATTAATGCATATAAATATTTTTAGTGCGTGTATGAATTCTCTATTTGGCATTATTTTATTTTGTAAAATATATTGATGAAACCAAAATTATTAAATACAGGTTAATTAATGAAAAAATACGAAAATGGTTAAATTAATGTCATCTTATAAATTATAGATGACATTCTGAAAAAGTCATGTATTGCAACTAAATGTGTCAACTTCTCACTTATAAATGGCATTTTTTTAATATAGATGACATTAAATTCATGTCATCTTATACATTATAGATGACATTCTGAAAAAGTCATGTATTGCACCTAAATGTGTCAACTTCTCGCTTATAAATGACATTTTTTTTAATATAGATGACATTATATTGTGTCATGTATTATAAAATAGATGACATTATTTTCGTGTCATCGTTTAATAAAATAATGTCATCTATGAGCGCATACATCACCCGTTTTCAGTGTCATCTATGAGCGACGAATAGATGAGACAGACATATTTGACAGCTTTTTACCCTCATACATCACCCTGATTTAATGTCATCTATGAGCGTTTTTCTAGTAGTGATCCTTTCAAACACCTTTCTATACTTCAATGCAGCGAAAAGCATTTTATACGTTGAATTCCACCTAGTTTTAACATCCATAGGTATTGTTGACGTACAATCAAATTTGGCTAGAACGGCATACTCCCTAAATTTGTTTAGTCTAGCCGGAGAAGAATGAAGAAATACGACCGAATTCCTTATAGACTTAATTGAAGAATTAAGCTCTTTCAAACCGTCCTTAACAATTAAGTTAAGTATATGACAAGCACATCTCAAATGCAAATATTTCCCATCAAACAACAAACTCTTATCAATTTTCATTCTTTTCTTCAAGTAGTCGATTGCAGTGTCATTAGAAGATACGTTATCAACTACTATAGAAAATACTTTTTCTATCCCCCACCCCCTGAAACAAACCTCAATCATTTTACCAATCTCTTCCCCAACATGACTAATGATTTTTGTGAAGTTAATTATTCTTTTGTGCAACTTCCAATCACTATCAATAAAATGAGCTATGACCACCATGTAATTTATATTTTGAATAGATGTCCATGTGTCAGTGGTAATACTTACCTTGTGACCACTAATCATCTTTTGAATTTTGCTTTTCTCATCTAGAAATAAAGCATAAACCATACCTGCAACTTTCTTTCGATCAGGAATTCGAAATCTGGGCTGTAATTCATGGACAAGAGCGGTGAACCCCTTCCCTTCGACGGCCCGAAATGATGTTTCATCGATGATCACATACTATGTGAGCTTTAATTCACACCTTTTCTGATTAAAGGTGTGAGGAACAATAGAACTTCCTGGAAGAGTAGTCTCACTGGTCAATAACGTTTGACCCTTCTCACTCCCGATGGCTTCATACAATGGACTTAATTTGCATCTCTTCACTAAGTGATTTTTTAATCCACTAGTACTTCCTTGAACCACGGGTATTTCAGATTTGCAATATTTGCAAATTCCTATTTGTTGTAGGATTCCATCCTTTGTGGCTCTGGTTGCCTTTGTACAATGGTCCCAATATGGACTTTTCTTTTTTGGAACTTTAGGAGGTTTTTGTATCGAAACATCGCATGCTCGTTTTCGACTGCTACCACCATCTTTTGTTGAACTTTCTGTTGTGTTTGGAGTTTCAAGTGGACTTGGAACTGTATGAGAAGATTCTGATTCCATCCTAAAAAAAATATTAACCCAGAACACAAAATGACTTCCTGATACATGTACACAACTTTCAACATACATATCCAAATCATACTTTCTTTGATTCTAAATCACTCCAATTAATTAGAGGATTTTTATTATCATCTCAACTTAACAATCAAACTTCAAAATCAATAACTTCTAAACTTACTTGGATCGAATTATTTTATAGATATAGCATGTATGATCCAAAATTGATCTAATAATTTTTAAACATGCTAATAAAATACCATAAACATAATTGTGATTCCAATTTAGCATTAAAATACAAAATCAGAAACCCCCAATTTTCGATTAGGGTTCTGTATCGAAAATCGAATTTGATTTTTGAAAAATCTAGAAAATTATATAATCATCACCATATATCTATAACTACATATTGATGATCAATTTCACCAATTGATCATCCAAAAATTCGAAATCCCCAATTCTAAATTCCTAGGTTTTCGAATTTTAGGGCTTTAATTCAAGGGATGATTTTGATTGAAATTAAAGGAAGATATGTGCTCTAAGATCTCATCTAAATAATATACTAAAAGATCATAGTGATCCAAGCTCTTAATCTCATGACATTCGAATTTTGAAATAATGAAGAAATAGGTTTCTACTTCTCAATATACTCATAGATCAAGAAATAGAGGAATAACTTACCTTGAATGAATAATTTGGAACGAATTTTGATGGATTCTTCAAGCTTCTTTCAAGATTAATTAAGGTTCATCAATGGTGGAAAGAGAAATGGAAGTGGAAATGGATGATGGTGGCGTGCGTGAGTCGCGTGACTTTAAGTCTCTTCAATTGCTTTTGATGTATTCAAATGAAAATCAGCAATATAATTGCATTCCTTCAATTTCTTAATCTTATTTATTACTTTCAACTTTTAAAAGTTTAATAATAATAAATATAGCAGCTAAATATTTTTAATAATAAATTATATCACCTCTGGTTCAATAGCATAATCAAAACAGAATAAGATAAATTAGAGAAATTGTAGTTTAATGTAAACCACATTGCATACTTACCTAAAAAAATAAGTATAATCTTTGTCTGAAATCAAATACTAGTTGTATATACCGTAAATTCGGTATATACCGCGGTACGGTATACACCCGGTATACCTCGGTATATAAAAATTCATACTTTTACCTTACCTTAGTCTTTCGATACGGTATCATACCTTACCGTATATTACGGTATACCTTAAATTTCGGTATGTCCGGTAATTTTACGGTACGGTATGTACGGTATTCCGGCATGACAATATTTTTCCCCAGCCCTAGTTCAAGTAGTCAGCCCGAAATCCATTGTCCGATTTCCATCCTTGGGCGACTATTTCTTTCATGGCCTGAACCAATGTCTCCTCTTCCTTCGGTGTCCAAACTCTTCGGCCCTTCTCAACTCTTTTACCCTTGTTGCTAATGTTATCACAACTAACTAAACTCATACAAATAAATGGATATCCATCAGAATGTACACATTCAAAACTGTAAATCTTACACCTAATCCAGTGATGAATGAATAAGCTAGTAATTGTTCAATGCAGTTAGTCACAATGCAACTACTCATACAAATATAATCTGTCGTGTCTCAATTTTTATCTTGGGATCAAATAACGTATCAAATATAAGCTGGCAGACTAATCATATAAGCTGGAATTGTTATTCTGAACAAATCATTAAGTGCAAGCAGCTACAATTATTATTTTGAACAAAATAACTCAAAAACAGGTTCATCAAATGTGATATACACAGATACATAAAGTGAATATATGAATTAATCAGAAAAACGACTCAATCTTATGGCTAGTACACATAACAACACCCAAATCGTTTAAACTCTAGCGAAGAAATCTGAAGGCAGAACACCCATATCAAACCCTAACGAAGAAATCTTACCTTCTTCATTTGATGTCATCCTATTTCAGTCAAATATTTTGCCAAATGGATATCTAGTTTTCCAATTCCTTAAGCTCGCCCTTGTATTCTGACTTAACAAAATTCGCGCGACATACACAATTGGGATATGAGATTACTTATCTTGTTTGTAATCGATCTACCAAACGACATACTAATTATCTTATCTCTTCTCATGTTATCTACCAAACATCATATTAAGTTATCCTACCTAATAATTCTATCTACCAAACACTATATTAAATTATCATACTTTTTGAAACTACCTACCAAACAAACTATTAAACACTATTCATATTATTAATCACTACACTATTCATATTAATAATACAATCCTTCTTCATCTCATCACACCTACCAAACGCACCCTTATTGATATAAGTAGGGATGTTGAATTTTGGGTACTTGAACCAAAATTTCACAATCTTATTATCTAGTCATGATGAACCTAAACAATACTTTGGGTATTCGATACCTAAATCATGTATTTTCGATCATGTTGTCCACTATTTGAATTACCCAATTAACTTCAATAATTTTCAATTATCGAATTTTTTGGGTAATTTCGGGTAGTTCTATACCCTCTATATCTTAAGTTTAAAATGTAAATAATTTTTTTTATAATTTACGAAAGTACTAATCTTTTTTAAAAAGTAAGTGTTTTTTTATTTATCGATATATGAATATAATACTATTATTTTGATGGGAACTTGTTGTTCCCGAAATGAGTGTATGGGGGAATGCACTCAGTTTAAAACTTTTCTGATTAAAGCGTTTTCAGTGAGTTTCTCAAATCTTAAGGGAGGTAGCTTCAGTAAAGAGTGATAACTTCAGATAGCATTCCTTCAGTCTACACTTAGTGTTTGACTGATGGACTAATATCTTAAGTATAGCAGTGCGGAAGTGGTGGTTTGAAAGCTTACTCGTTTATTAGAAAAAACTTAATGTTAATGTTTAAGTTTGCACTTAATCAATATTCAATGTATGCAATATATCATTAGAGAGCAAATATTGAAAGTAAATAGAGAAGACACAAGAATTAGTTTGCGTGGTTCGGAGATAAAAACTCCTACGTCCACGTGTCTCAATGTGAGTCGAGAGTTTCCAACTAAATGGAGTAGTGTCTTACAGTGATCAACCTTAAGAGGTTTAATGAACAATGATTCTGATCACTTCTAGCTTTGAACTAAATCTAGGCTAGATCTATTCTTCGGTTACAATGAATATCGCTACTAAAGAACACACTATGATTGATAGTGAGCTTGAGTGTTCTAAAACTAAAAGCTTGCGTGAAGAAGAAAGCTTGAGAGCGATAGAGAGTTTGAACGTATGAATGTTTGGTAACCGGTGTTTGAAGCGTTTGAAGCAGCGGGGTATTTATAGGACACTCTGAAGAATATATCCGTTGTGAGAGAGAGCTTCATCCGTAGCATTTGAAATTCTTCTCGTTGGAGTCGTCGTCCTTTTTACCATTTTTGGTGTCTGCAACAAGATCTTGCTTCACCTACTAAGATCTTTTCCAGAAGTGGTAATGCCTATAGAAATAGCATGGTACTCAGTGGCAAGCTTTGCTTCAGTGAAGTCTTCAGTGCAGAACTTCAGTGGGCATTATATTCATGCTTCAAATAACTTCAACTTCAAAACTTAAGGACACAACTTCAGTGGCATTGTCCTTCAGTTTTGGCTAGTAAACTGAGTTATGGAAAACTTCAGTACTGATCTTGAACTTCAGTCTTGAGTCATTTATGTTGCGTGTACCTGTAAACTGAACTCATTAACAATTGAGTTCTAAAATAAGACTAAGAATCAGATTTCAGTTTTGGACTTAATACATCTTTCAATGAAGGTTTTGGAATCTTAATCAAAATCCTTATAAATATTTCCCAACATAATTTTTTTGTTTTGATAATTCTTAGCGAAATCTAGCTAAGTATTTATGTTGTCAATAAATTATTATGTCTAAAACAAACTCAGGTGTTATGGAGTATTAACTAGAATTTGTGTGTGTCTATGATCAAGAGAACACAATTTCAAAAATCATTAATAATGTATCTACCCACAAGGCTTACCAAATGAAATCATTCAGTAAGATCAATTGAGAAGGTTAATCAACATATCGGTCTATTGATGCTCACCAGCAACATAGTCATGAAGTCTTAGGCTATTTTAAGTATCCAAATCACGATACTCATATCAAGATAATTACTCTATATAATTATCTTGATATGAATATCGTAACTTGGATATCAAACATATATAGTTTTAGGATATACAAATCAAAGTTGATTGTCAAGCTTACTAGATATTGTATGTCAGACCGGTGTTTATATACTTCAAAAAATACATTACGATTATGTATTGTAACATATTCGTTTTGATTATATTTTTGAAAATAAATTATTTTTCATAGTTTGCTATTTATTTTTTTAATAATAATATTATTGCAAATAAGTCTATATTATGCATTATGGAATATGTAGTGGATTTCGCATCACAAAAGATCGTAAAATTGGTTCCTTATAGAATGAAGTGTTATCATGCCAAATAGATCTGGACAGTTTATGGTGAAAGGTTGTAGTAGTATTTGATGTTATACACTTGTCTACCAACAAAACTATACATGTGGATTTATTGCATTGAAATGTGAAGTCTTTATTCGTTGATAGTGAATAACGATGTATAGAAGATTCTTCACTTCTTAATTAATGAAAATGACACTAAATATACGTGGTTAATTGTGCATTATTTTGAAGTTCTAGAAAATTAGAAATTTTCATTATCCAATATGGTATGTTGGATAGTGGTGATTGATATGTCATTTTGCACGATTAGGTACATTTTGTAGGATCATGTCGCAAGAGAGTGTGAGTTGATGATATCCACATGAGATACTCGTAAATTTATTTAAATTATGAAGCAATTATTTTAAGACATTTTTTCAAATGATTGCATTGCATCTATTACATTCCTATGAAAACCTCCATTTCGGTTACTCTAATTCACTTTTTTTGAAGGTTGCTCTTCATATAAATCTTATAAAGTATTCATACTCTTTTTTCTAAATTGCAAACAGAAAATGACAAATTTTATTGCAAGAAGTGTAATTCTGCAGATGTGGGAGGAAGAATGAGGTAACTAAAGTCGATCCAATTAAGAGAATATAAGGCGTCACTTTTATAATTAAATACTTGTGTTTTTTTGTAGGCACAAGCTAATACTTACTGTGGCTGATGATGATGGAACAACAAAGTTTCATGTTTGGGAAAGAGAATTCTTGCAGCTTCTAGACAAAAACATTGAAGATACAAATTTGGTAAATAAATTTTATATGAAATATTTGCAAAAATGTTTAAAATATATGTCAATTCTATTCACAGGTATTCTGATTTATATTTTTTTGAGCAAAAGTCTGTAGATTCCAATGAAGTCCTCATGGATATTGAAAATCTGATTGGCAAAAAAGCACTTTTTAAAGTGTGTGTGAAAGATGAAGGAAAAAGTGACATGAATCTTGCTTATCCTATAAGTAGGGTTATCAGTGATCCAAGTGAAATCAAAAGGTACTTTGAATATCTCCCAGGTGAAGGTGAAAATGGCAAAAAAGATTGTGATTCAAAAAAGTCAAATGAAAAGGTACATAATGTATTAAATATTCTGCGCGATTATTTTTAATCTTAAAATAATTCATATATGTTTACTTTACAGATCAATGAAGTGAATGAGGAACCCGGAAAAGAAAAAGCAAAGAGGGTTGCAGAATCACACACTGCTAACGAGTTATCTAGTAGCACAAAAAAAGAAGATTCAAGCAATTCGGGAAGGCCAAAAAAAGCTAAACGTGTTCTCAAG
Source organism: Leonotis leonurus (assembly GCA_026898415.1). NCBI lineage: Eukaryota > Viridiplantae > Streptophyta > Magnoliopsida > Lamiales > Lamiaceae > Leonotis > Leonotis leonurus. The sequence continues at coordinate 1,439,203 of JAPKLX010000062.1, forward strand.
TTCGAAGATGATGGAGGAGATTGAGTATTACTTAGTTGTTAGAGTTAAGTAGATTAAGTTGCTTTTAGTTAATAGTTTTAAATTCCATAAGGAGTACTCTTTTCCCTATTCAAGGATTTCCCCACGGATTTACCTTGAAAGGTTTTGATGAGGCTCAATCCACTGTACCTTAAATTATTCAGTTTTAGTAATGAAAACTATCGTTTAGGTGCTATTTAAATACTTCAATTAAATTTTGAATACAAAATTAAACTTTAAAGATAAACATATTTTATAAATATAATGCAATTTAATAAAATTAGGAACAAATGTATAAAAACAACATACTTTTAAAAATCAGATAAGTTATAATTTTATAGAACAAATGCACATAATTTAGTACTTTAAAGTGCCGTAATAAACAATTATATATGTTTTACTGAATTATTTTTATTGTTCTTTAAGTTCTATAAAATTAACAAATTTCGTATCAAGTTATGAAATTAAAAGTACACTGATTTTTATATAATCAAATTTCTGCTAATTAAATTCTCAAAATTTCTTTATTTTTCTTATCTTTGAAATTAAAGAAAAAAATGAAAAAACACAAACTGAATTCAGGAAGAAAACTTTCAGATTAAAATACATGTTCAGATCACTCAATTTTCTGATAAGAAAAAAAGGCAATAAATGTGCAATTTGAAGCTTCAATCAATGGACAATTTTGAAAGAGACTGATAATGATGAAGGAATTGGCTTTGGAGATAGGAATTGGGCTTAAAATATTGGATAGTATAAAATAAATAAAAAGCAAATTAAAATCCAAATGTTATATGATAAGGTAACTTAAAAAACGAATTCTATGTATTATTTTCATAAATAAATAAAAAACAAATTAAAATCCAAAATGTTATACGATACACATTGTTGGGAACCCCAGAAATTTATATTGGTTTTGATGATGCTACTCGAAACTACACTTTGTTGTTTTGGAAACCTAATTGTCATTGTCATCTTTTAAGGATTATCTCAAGTATAAAAGAAGCAGATCGTTTTGTTAAAAGTAAATAACGATTTGTCTTATTCTTATGTTAGATGTCCTGGACACAATGATAATTATTATTGCAAGTGTTTACTCCCTCATGTAAGACAGCTCGTTAAACAGAGAGCAGATCGTTTTTAAAAGAATTAACGATCTGCTTCTCAAAATTGCAGCGAGCTGTCATTCCAACTTGCTTGCCTTTTTCTTCTAGATTATATTTCATCAGATCACAAATGTGAAAGTTGTTTTGAAGTTTCAAAACAACTATAACGATCTGATTTCTTAGAATAGACTACTTGATAGGAGCTCGCTCTAAAAGATTTAGCAGCTCGTCTTGAAAGAAGGAACAGCCCGCTGCCCTCTTTTACAACAAGATCGTTCTCATCATTACAAGAGAAGGAAGCAGCGCGCTCTAAAGAAGTACATCCAACGAGCATATCAATCAACAGATCGTTTATTCCCATTAACGATCTTATCATCTCAACCTTCTTTTGGCAGATCGATTGATCCCTTAAAAACGATCTGGTCGCTTCAAGTTAATGAAGAGATAATGCTTCAACACAAAAGTCAGCGAGCTGCTATGTCATCAAAATTCAAGCTGCTCCTCACGATAACTACGGTGGACTGCCGACATACCTAAATTTGTCATAAGTCAACCACTCTCTGTATTGTCACATCAACAGCATGCTTTCAAGGAATGAAGTACAAGAATATCAAAGTTGAAGTACGGTAAATCATTCCCAGTATGGCAATACATTGGGAAATCTCATGAAAGGTGGAAACTACTCGCATTTGGCAGCGCGTGTCTCAACAACTCTGCCATGCATTTAATGCAGCCATTAATGCGTTGAAAAAGAGTACCTTCGTCTCCAACGGATAGTTTCTTCCAAGAGGCTATAAATACCACCTTCATCTCCAGAAAAGATAACGAGAATTCAAGTGAAAATTGCCATTACTCTGCTCAAAATACTTCAAGCTATCAACGTTCAAAGCACTCCTTCAAAATCAAGAATTCTCTTGAGTGTCTACAGTTCTTGAAGTTATTATTTTCTGGAAAGTTGTTTGTTTCAAAACCCAAAGTTAGGATCTAGTTTTGATCCAGTTATATTCCTAGATTGTAGTTTTCAATCTTAGGAAGAAGAAGTGTAATCACAAGTATTTATCTAGTTTTGATAAAGCTGGTGGCTCGTACTCAACGAGTAAAAAGAAAGGAGACTTTAGTTGATTTTGATCTAGTTTTGATCGAGCCGTGGACGTAGGGAAGTTTATCCCGAACCACGTTAACTCTTGTGTTCTTTACTTTCCGTTTTACTTCTCCATCATCTTCTTCATACTCATACGTATAAATCTGTGTTCTTAACTATTTCAAGAAAGAAAACGTTTTCATCTTAAAAAGAGCATTAACCACCAACTTCCGTACACAACTTTAATCAAGCTTAAATCTGTGTTTGTGTCTCTTGATTATTGTTATCCACATATAAGGTATTATTTGAGTGAGACTTAATCTTCCTAATAAGAAGATTTATCTGACTACTTCAAGCTATCTTAAGTTGTTAAGAGTGCTAAAGCCTTATACTTAAAGTATTAAACAAGAAAACCTAAAAAGTTTTGAATTGGTGTATTCCCCATACACCAATCTAGCTCTTTCGGGACCAACACACATTTAGCAGTACAATAGCAAACTATATAATAAAAAAAAGAATAAAAAATATTTTAGGTTTTGCAGTATTAATACACGTAGTCAAAGCAAAATTAAATCACATTTAGCAATTATAATACATGTAGCAAAAAAAATTAAATCAAGAACAAAAAATATTAAATTTTTTGCAGTTTAATTGCACAAATTAAAGAGCACGTTTAGTATAACAGTTAACTTGACAGTTATCATATTGTGATTAAAATTGAAAAGACAAAACTAAAGTAAACAAAATCAAAAACGAGTATTTTATGCAAGATACTGATGAAGATTTACCTCCAAGGTGTTTCTGACTAATTCCAAACTAGAAGGGCTTCCATATAGACAAATTCTGCACAGTAAGAGATTATATCAGAACTTACATTTACAATATTTACAATTATAATTGTGATGATTTTAAATTTTTTAACAGGTTAACAGTCCAGAAGCGAGATACAGGAAGAAGATAAAGTGAATGATTCACTTAATGCAGGTACAACTTAAGCACTGAATAAAATTATATATTTAGCACAACAAGATTGAAAAAATTATATTATCTGTTTGAGAAGATTTTCAAAATCTTTTAACAGGTCGTCGACAGAGCAACAAGATTGAAAAAGGAGATACAATGAAGAACGCACTCAATAGAGGTAAAAAAAAAACTGCGCAGAAATTTATGTTTACAGCATGCACGATTATGTATGGATTAGGTTCAAAAACTTATCTTGATGACGTATTAGATTATAGAAACTGTCTCCATCTATCTGCAAATAAAATAGAAATTATGTTAAAAAAACAAACTGATAATTTAGAAACAAGGATGTTCATTAATGCGGGATAATTATTACCTTGGAGTGCATGTTTGGAACTGATTAGGTAAAAAAGTTAAAAAAAAATAAACAAAACCGTACAAATAATCAATGCTTCGTTTTTATTATGTTCAGATCTAAAAATTTAAGATCTTACTGAACATGTGAAAACATATAAGCACAAAAATAACATGGTTTAAACCAAAATAAATATGTAAACACCAGTGTTTTATTGCTATTTTTCTTTAGATCTGAAGTTAGTATAATATTTATAACGAAAATATTAAGTCTTACAACTGTTATAGGTAAAAAAGTTAAAAAAATAAACAAAACCGTACAAATAATCAATGCTTCGTTTTTATTATGTTCAGATCTAAAAATTTAAGATCTTACTGAACATGTTAAAACATCTAAGCACAAAAATATCATGGTTTAAACCAAAATAAATATGTAAACATCAGTGTTTTATTGTTATTTTTCTTTAGATCTCAAGTTAATATAATATTTATGACGAAAATATTAAGTCTTACAACTGTTGAAATCTTGAATAAAGTACTGAAAACATAAATTTTATAGATCTCAACATTAATATGAAGATGTCGAAAAATAAATTAGGCGATTGCCTATTTCGATATTCCTTTAAAGCATATAGCTTATTCATGTTCAGAAATTCAGATCTGAAGAAATAATGAGGATATTGTGCCTCTACCGAAAATCCCTAAGATTAAGGGCTTAGTATTTTCCAGATTCTGAACATTTTAATCAACAAAATATAATAAAAGATTAAGTATAATATTAAATGTGAAATATTATCATAGATCTGAACAAGAAAATGGAGATTTTGAAATTTAAATTATGCCATTGCATATTCCAAAATCCATGAAACCCTAGGGTTTATACCTGTTCAGAGATATGAGATTTAAAAATCGAAACCACAAATAATAGTATAAAAAACTATTCATAAATTATCTTCAAAAAATCTGAACATATAGAAAAAAGGATTTCGTTAAAATTGGAGGATAGAATCCTATTTCGAAAATCCCTTACCATTTAGGCCTAATCATGGTTCAGATTTTTTGAATACAAGAAAATAAAACAAAATGACTCCTAAAACAAAAGAATAAAAGAAGAAACAATTAAAAAAAGAATAGTGTAAGAGAGAAACAGACGGAGAGGGGGCACAGCTAGCAATAAGCTGTTGAATGTTCATCTACAGTACAAGCTCGTCTTATTTATACCCATAAATAGGGTTTTGTCTGAACAAAAATTGTATGGGATGTTTTATTTTTTGCAATGGGCTGCTATTTTGTCGTGGGCCAAAATAATAGTTACCAGTTGGACCAATTAGTTTTCTATAAATGGGCCAATTGAATTAGATTCAAATTGGGCCAATATATTATTGTAAATGGGTTAAAATTGTTTATATTTGAGACCTAAAATGTTTGTATAGGCCCTAAATAATAATTAAAGTAAAATACAATATTTATTAATCTAAATTTAACTTATACGTGAAAAAGAAGAGATGAAATAATTTTTTTATTATTATAATGTAATTAGTTATGTTTAAATAAGATGATAATGCAAGAATCAAATTATAGATATAAAAATATTTATGAACACTAAGATATATCGTGTCAATATTAATATATAACATTAAAATTAGTTTTTATTGAAACTAATTTTATTATTCTCATAAAGTTGATATATGTTATTTAAATTTATATATGTAATGTTTTTGTATTAGGCGAAAAAAAATACGATACCACATCGCAAAGGATCAGAATTCGAAGCGTAGATGAAGACATCAATTTTATTGATGTGTATATTGAGGATATTACAAAAAAAGGTAATAAATATTATATTTTATAAATGACAATATATAGTTATATTTTAAAAAATTATTTAATGTCTATTTTGTATAGTTTTATATTATTAATTATTTTTTTATTAAAAGCATAATTTTATTTTAAGTATGATAAATATATATTTTAAATTAATTATGATATTAAAAAGGTTTTTTATGAATATGTTTTTTCTCTTTATCATAATAATTTTATCTTATTTACCATAAAATAGTGAAATTGTGAAAAATTACAAATATTATGATATGTAATTATATTTAATGTTTGTGAAATTTTTTAATTGTTTTTTCTATTTATTTTTTCAAATACTTAAAGAAAATATGTATTTATTTTAACGTGCATATTACACATGTTAATTTATATACTTTATTTTTTAAATATATAGTTAATACAAATATACACATATTCTAACTTACATATTATACATAATAATTTATGCACTTTAGTATCCAAGATACTTTATGCATTGTTAATATTATAGTAATGTAATTTTGGATTACGAGTTGTTTTTTTTTAGGTGAGCGTACATGTCCAGCAAAAAGAAAACGTTCATCTAATAAAAGTAATCACACGACGTTTGCTCATTTACGTGATGGTTTATGCACTTTAGTATCCAAGATACTTTATGCATTGTTAATATTATAGTAATGTAATTTTGGATTACGAGTTGTTTTTTTTTTAGGTGAGCGTACATGTCCAACAAAAAGAAAACGTTCATCTAATAAAAGTAATCACACGACGTCTGCTCATTTACGTGATGATGGATTAATTGATGTACATGTTTACGAAGGTAAAAGGACTATCATTAATAATTATTTTGTAACATCAATATGAAATATTTTTTAATTGTATTAAGAGTTTATGTAATTTGATCTTCTATTATTTGAACAGATTTTGAATCCATTAATGATATTGGTGTTGAAGAATCCAACGGTACGTTTTGTTATTTGTATTTAGTAACATATTAGTATTACATATTCACTATAATATTTTATTATATATTGTATTAAATAATAAAATACTATATTTATATTTGTGGTTTTGATTATTTTTTATGATGATCAGAATATTGGGATATGGGTGATCCACTCTATAAATGTCAATACTGTGAGAGCTTTTTTTGGTATGATGAAAGATTGGGGCAAAGTAAGAATGAACGAATACCAAGATATGCATTGTGTTGTAGAAATGGTGAAATACAATTACCACCGATAAAATCTCCTCCACGTTTATTGTCTGATCTAATTTATGGAAGTGGTGCAAAGAGTAAACATTTTCTTGATCACATACGTTCATATAATAGTATGTTTTCTTTCACTTCGATGGGAGGGAAGATAGATTCCAACTTAAATACTGGAAATTCACCACCTATTTTTCGATTGCACGGTCAGAACTATCATTTAATTGGTAGTTTAATTCCGCCTGAAGGTTCAAATCCCAAATTTGGTCAACTTTACATATTTCATACAGAAAATGAGGTTGCAAACAGTATTATGTCTATGAGGTATATCTTTTCTTATATTTTAATTTTAATATTTACTTTGGAATTTGATATATTTCTTATGTACGTCTAATCAATTTTATCATCTAACTTATATTAAATTAAATTTTGTAGGAACAACAAAGATATAAACAACCTGCATGCAGAGATTGTTCATGATTTGAAATCCATGTTGGATGAGAATAATGTTTTGGTGAAGTCTTTTAGAATGGCAAAGGAAAAGATTATTGATGATGGTCAATCTCATGTAAGATTGAAACTCATTGGGAGTAGATATAAAGATGCACGTAGGTATAACCTTCCATCCGTTTCTGAGGTTGCAGCTTTAGTGGTTGGAGATTTTGATGAATCTTTAGGAGATAGAGATATTATTGTCGAAACTCAAACCGGTCAGCTGAAGCGCATAAATGAATTGCATGCATCGTATCTTGGTTTGTAATATCCTTTGTTGTTCCCATACGGAGAAGATGGATACCGAGAAGATATTTCTTTCTCTGATAGAAAAGGATCGTCTTCAAGAAAGTGAAAGAATGTTAGTTTGAGGGAATATTTCGCGTATCGTTTGCATGAAAGAAGTTCTGAAAGTAGGACACTACAGGCATGTAAGCGTTTTTTTCAACAATTTGTAGTTGATGCATATACGATGATAGAATCTTCAAGACTGATCTACATTCGTACACACCAAAAACAATTGAGGGCTGATGTGTATAAAGGTTTAGAAGATGCTCTTACACGTGGTGAGACAAGTTCATCAACTCAAGGAAAAAGGATTATATTCCCTTCTTCTTTCACTGGAGGTGCTCGATACATGATTGAAAATTATCATGATGCAATGGCAGTATGCAGATGGGCTGGATATCCTGATATATTTATCACGTTTACGTGTAATCCAAAATGGCCAGAAATCACAAGATATACTGAGAGTCGAGGATTAAAGCCTGAAGATCGTCCAGATATTGTTTGTAGAATATTTAAGGTGAAATTGGAAAATTTGATCAAAGATCTGCGCAAGGGAGACATCTTTGGCACTGTTAGAGCAGGTATTATATTTTATTGTTATTTAATATTAATTTATTATGCATCGCAATATTTCAATGCACTTATTTCATTATGTACTTTCATATTTTTCTTATTGACATAATATAACATTTATGCAGTTGTATATACTATTGAATTTCAAAAGCGAGGATTGCCGCATGCTCACATTTTGCTCTTCATGGAGAGTAATTGCAAGAAACAAGTTGCAGAAAATATTGATGAGATCATACCAGCTGAAATACCTGATAAAAATTTAGATCCTCATTACTACTCAAGTGTTCAAGATTTCATGGTTCATGGCCCATGTGGTGCAGCACGAAAATCCTCCCCATGTATGGTAAATGGTCGTTGCACAAAGCATTTCCCAAAAAAATTTGTAGAAACGACTTTTAAAGACGAAGATGATTATCCAGTGTACAGAAGGAGAGATAGTGGAAGAACTATTGTGAAGAACAACATTGAATTGGATAATAGATATGTTGTTCCTCACAATCGTTGTCTTCTAATGAAGTATGCAGCTCACATCAATGTGGAGTGGTGTAATCAATCACGATCAATTAAGTATTTATTTAAATACATTCATAAAGGAAATGATCGTGTTACTGCTGCATTTTATAATAGCAATGGTGATAAGGAGAATGATTTTGTCGTTGATGAAATCAAAATGTACTACGACTGCAGATATATATCACCATGCGAGGCTGCTTGGAGAATTTTGGGTTTTGAAATGAAGTATATTCATCCGCTGGTAGAGAGATTGAATTTCCATCTTCCAGATGAGCAAAATGTCATATTTTCTGATTTTGAACCAATTGAAAGTATTGTGAATAGAGTGTCTGTAGTTGATACCATGTTTTTAGCATGGTTCGAAGCAAATAAGAAATTTGCTCGAGCAAGAGAACTTACTTATGCTGATTTTCCAACTGAATTTGTTTGGAATCAATTGGCTAAAGAATGGACACCGAGATAAAAAAGAATTTCAATTGGAAGAATATTCTATATTCCTCCTGGAAGAGGTGAATTGTACTACCTAAGGTGTTTGCTAAATGTAGTGCGCGGCCCAAAATCTTTCGAAGATATAAGGACTGTTAATGGTGTTGTATATGATTCATTTAGAGATGCTTGCTATACACTTGGATTGTTAGACGATGACAAGGAATACATTGATGGAATAATTGAAGCAAGTCATTTTGCGTCTGCACAATCATTACGGAAATTGTTTGCTACACTATTCGTATCAGGTTCTTTAAGTCGTCCAGAGATCGTATGGGATAAATGTTGGACATATTTATCAGATGATATTTTGTACACTAAACGAGTTGTTCTACAACATCTAGGTATTATATTTAAATAGTCTGATACTATTATGATAAAAATGTAATAGTTCATTAAGGTTGATAACACTCGAATTATTTTCGCAGAACTTAGTTTGACGGATGATCAAATCAAAAGCTACACTCTTGTGGAAATTAAAAGGGTTTTAAGGAGTTTGGGAAAGAGTTTAAGAGATGCACATGGAATTCCTTTCCCAAATCCAGAGTTCTTTGAAAATGAAGGAAATAGATTGATCATTGATGAAATGAGATATGATCGAACATCTTTGACTGAGGAACACCAAATATTGATTTCTAAGCTTACAAGTGAGCAACATAATGTGTATACCACCGTTATGAATGCTGTCAATTCAGATGGTGGAGTCTTCTTCGTATATGGTTATGGAGGCACTGGAAAAACTTTCATTTGGAAGACTTTGTCATCTGCTTTGAGATCAAAATCTGAAATTGTTTTGAATGTGGCATCAAGTGGAATTGCATCACTCTTATTACCAGGGGATAGGACTGCTCATTCACGTTTTAAAATTCCGATTAATACGAATGAAGATTCCACCTGCAACATTAAACAAGGAAGTCAGCTAGCTGAACTCATTGTGAGATGTAAGCTTATCATATGGGGTGAGGCACCCATGGTGCACAAATATTGTTTTGAAGCTCTAGATAGAACTCTTCGAGATATAATGAGTTCTGTGAATACATGCAATGAAAGCAAACCATTTGGAGGAAAAACTATTATTTTTGGGGGTGATTTTCGACAAATATTGCATGTTATTCCAAAGGGAAGTAGGCAAGATATCGTGTCATCCACCATCAACTCTTCATATCTTTGGAAATATTGCAAAGTGTTGCGATTAACAAAGAATATGAGACTGAATAATATTGAAATGGCGGATGAGACTGTTGAAATAGAAAAGTTCTCAAAATGGATTGCAGATATAGGTGATGGGATACTTGGTGGTCCGAATGATGGTAATGCTGAAATTGACGTACCAGAAGATATTTTGATCAAGTGTTCAGGAGATCCGGTTGCATCAATCGTTCATAGTACATATCCTTCTTACTCCAAGGAATATGCAGATACAAGTTATCTACAAGAAAGAGCAATTTTGGCTCCAACGTTGGATATCGTTGAATCTGTAAATCAATATATGATTGCTATGAATAGTGATGAAGGAAAATTATATCGAAGTTCTGATTGTGCATGTAAATCAGATTCGAATACTGATTTGTTCAACCAACTCCATACTCCTGAATTCTTGAACAGCATAAAATGCTCTGGTATTCCAAATCACGAGTTGTACTTGAAGGTGGGAACCCCTGTCATGTTGTTGAGAAACATTGACCATGCAAACGGATTATGTAATGGCACTTGGCTGATGATAACTCGACTTGGTAATCATGTTTTGGAAGCAAAAGTACTCACAGGACATAATGCGGAACAAAAAGTATTGATTCCACGAATGTCGCTCACACTAGCAGATCCACGATTGCCATTCAAGTTTCAACGACGTCAATTTCCACTTATTGTTTCTTATGCAATGACTATTAACAAAAGTCAGGGTCAATCTATTTCTCATGTTGGTTTGTTTTTACCTAAGCCAGTATTTACACATGGTCAATTGTATGTTGCTATTTCTAGAATTCGTAGTCGTAGTGGTTTGAAAATATTAATATCTGAACATGATACTAATGATTCTCAAACCACTACCAATGTTGTATACAAAGAA
>JAPKLX010000062.1:1460169-1574484 GCA_026898415.1 Leonotis leonurus
GCTACTACTCTAAAGGACGAAGTCGTTTTATCTTTGGGGACGATACGCCGGACCGTGAGCACTAGCTGGGGCGTATCTCGTCTTGCGGAAAGAGGGTTTCCTCGACTCGACTTTTAGTTGTTCTCTTGTAATTTTCAAAGCATTGTAATTCCTCGGTTTCTCGATTTAATAAAATCTTTATTTTATTACAATAATTACAATTATGTTTTTCTGTATTTAATTAGGTTGCTCCAACAAGTAAGGTATTGACTATGAATAATTTTGTGGGTATTACTCAAATTTCAAGTCACTAGAGAATATTGGAAAACTGACTTTGAAATAATTTACGCCACAAATTAGTGACAATATCACAAGTGGTAAATGATAATAATGTTAGTATCGTGGAACTATTAATTGTTTTTCAATTTTTAAAGATATCACTTTTTTTTTACCACTAAAAATCTTAAAATTTTGACTTTGTGTATAAATATTAATATATAGACGGTCTACACTACAAAGATATAAATAGTCTCAAATAAATATATAAATATGCTTATAGTAATATTCATAAAATAACATTATTTATATCAAAAACATACTTTTAATTAGTGGAATGAAAGACTAAACAGTAAACAGAACTACATTAGCGGATTACTCGTATATAATTACATCCCGAATTAGCGTCCAATGCAGTAATGCGTGTAAGTTCTCCTTTGCCGGCTTTGATATAGAAAATTTCAACAAACAAACATAATTATATATGCCTTGTTTTGAAGACGACTCAATCTAATTAATAACAACAAGTTAGATATATTTTATTTAAATGATACAAGATTAATATTTTAATATGTTATCTGGTTAGATTAGATACAAACTTAGATAACATAAACTTTGTGTTTGGACACTCAGTTTAAATTCAAAATAATATACATACTGAAATAAGATAAAACTATCTTCCTTTTTTGGACATTTGTGTAATTTTTTTTAAAAAAATACTTCTTCCATCTATTATCTTGATAATTTAACTTGATATAAAATTTAATATTATACTTTAATTTTGTATAGAATATATAATGAGTGATGTTTGAGATCCACATAATTTATAATAGCATAAAAGGCAAATAACCCTCTAATATTTATAATAAAATGCATTAATCTCCTAAGGCCTTGTTTGGTAGGTAAGATATGATAGGATTAGATTAAATTATCTTACCTAAACATGTGTTTGGTAGCAAATGTAATTAATACGTCGGCCCGCTATTAAACACTAAGCCCGTGCCAAAATCACTATTTCCCCCTATATTTTAATCATAAGGAAGGGGTGAGATTAAAATAATCCTTATACACCATATAAATTTAATCTTATCATGCTATATCCTATCTTGGCTACCAAACATGCCCTAAAGGTATATTTTGGTGCAAATAGAATTTTTTTCAAAACTTTTGAAGTACAAATTAATCCAACTTTTAACATTTCGATTTAATTGTAATACTCAAAATTTGTTTCGATAGTTTTTGAAATGGATACAGGAATTAAATTTTAAAACGGGCACAAGTGTTTAATGTAAAAAGTATATAAAAAATTATATTAATATTATATATAAAAAATTTCATGGAAAATTCAGCCCAGCATGATACAAATGTACAAACTCATCCCGGTCTCCCACCCTTTATGTTCTTCTTTGGTATTATAATTGATGGTAAATTTTGACCACAAACATTGTAAAGATCAAATACGTATCAGGATATCAGTGGAAGAATATCGGGATCGAAAGCGGATACAAATTTGTACATTTGTACCTGAGTCGAGTACAAGACTAATACGGGTATATTAAAATCTATATTAAAAATGTATATGTTGAGAAACTTTTTTATGTTGTTCAAACCATATATTATTTGTTTTGATGATGTTATTCAAAATCATCTCTACTTGTACTTTAATGATTACATTGATGTTTAGTTGATAGTACTTTAGAGTAGCAAATCGACACAATGTTAAGGAACTAATCGATGTATCAATCTGGTCTATAGAATATCGATTTATGTTTTTTATACTTGTGTAGAGTCATACTTAGGCAAGTTGATCTAAAGTGTGAAGACATGCCGATAGTATCGATCCAATCCATATGAGATCGACCTGATTGTGTTTGAGTTACAAATCATCTAAAATGTAATGACAAGTTAAGTATAATGACATGATCAATAAAGAATAATCTTATTTAGTCTAAGTTTTAGAAAAAAGATCAACATGTAAGGTAAGGTCAAGTTAACGACTTGTGTCATATGATCGATCTTAGTATTTTGTATCAGGTTGATCAAAGTTTAAGACAGTTCGATGTAACGATTTGTTCATAAGATCAATATATTTTTTTAAGACAAGTGTTAGAATCAACCTGGAGTGCACAACCAGCTCACTTGCTAAGCAAGCAGACCATGCGAACAAATCGATGAGCAGGTCGTGCGAGCAGATCGTATGAAAACTGATCAATAGCAAGATGAGCAGATCATGATGGACAGATCGAGGGGACCTGATAACTTGTTCCAAGAAAGGACAGTGAGCTGCTTAAGAGTATATCAATATAGTCGACTGTTTAGTACATTTTTGTCGTGATTTTACACGTATTTCGAGTCGCATTTTGTAGTATTTTAGTTAATCTTATTTCGTATTTTATTTGTTATTACACTGGATTTCGAATTTATGTAGAGGTTGCTTGGTGATGAAAAATGGCGCAGAATGGAGTTGTGGAGAAGAAGTTTGGCGCGAAAAAACATAACGGACGAGTCGAGGACGAATCGGGGGTGTGGAGCAGGCCCGTGAGGCAGCACGAGCCACCCCGCGAGCACCTAGCAAGCAGCGCCCGCTGGGGTGGCCGCGCGCAAGAGAGGCAGGCCTGGGGCCAGCACCCGCTAGGCGGCAGCCGCGGCATGGTACAGAGCCAGGTGTCCAACGCCTGCTGGACCCCAGCGGCGCATGGCTCGGCAAGGACAAAGACTCGTGCCCAGCGGCCGTTAGAACCCCCGCAACCGTTGGGCGCAATTTTAGGTTATTTAAACCTCTTTTTTGGACGATTTTCAGCATTCTTTTACCCCCCCCCCCCCCCCCCCCCCTCCCCCTTCATATTTTTCCCTCTTTCAAACCCTAAAACACTTAGATTAGGGTGTTTGAGGGTTTGAAAGAGGGAAAAATTGAGGGTGAGATCAACACTCAAATGGATTGAGGGTGAGATCAACACTAAGAATAAATTTTTGGATTGAGTGTTTACAATTTCCTATTTATTTGGTTTCTAATAACACTTAGGATTAAATCGCCATGTTAAGCTTTCCATCGAGATTCGACTGGGGTTAACTTGTCACATACAAATGATCTCGTATATTTGCGAAAATTTAGGTTTACACAATTTAGGTCTAACATCGACTTCACCTGGTATTCACATGTCAACATTATGCTCGAAGCAGTTTAAGTGGAGACAACTCAAGTATTTTGGAGTCGACTTTCTCTCATGCAAATCGACATATCAATTTGACATGATAGGACCAGTGAGCTGGTCCCACATATTTGGAGGAAGCTACTGATCTTTCTAAATGGATCACAACTAATATGTATATGTTGGATCGGGAGCGACCATCAGAATTGATATACTGGCCCCACACACCAACACTTTCTTTCCCAACCTGCTTTGTCCTCACTGACAGGCTGACCCAGGACACTTCCCAGTAGGTCACCCATCATAGTATTGCTCCAAGCCAAGCACGCTTAACCTTGGAGTTTCTACTAAGGGGTCACCTGAAAAGATGATGCACCATGTTGGTATGAGTAGTACTAATCAATTCATTTAACATCTCGTCAACAATGGTAGTGCAGGCCATTTTCGACTGAGGCAGGCTGCACTCCCATAAGTTCTCTCGGGTACGATACACGGAGGACCCCCCCTCCGGGAGGTGCTGGAGTCCACTTTCCAATAGTATAGTATGCCACGGTAGATGACATGTAGGAAAAACTCAATGCAATCATTTTATGTTGTAACAGCTAGTTTTCGAGCCATCAGTTGACCTGTTTAGGAACAGATCACTCACTTTGATATCGAGTGTTTTATTTGAGCATATCGGTCTCTCTATATCACAGAGGAGGTGACCTGATATCCTAGTGAGCTGACTTTGATCTTATTGTTCAAGGCAAGCAGCAAAAGTTGGAGTTTCGTATATCCTCATAAAATAATCTAGCTCTTCTGGGACCAACAATATTATATGTAAAATTCATCGTGGCAGGTTCAGGGTGGGATATATAACCCCGTACTTGACTCGGGTTCAAATGTACAAACTCATATACGGCCCCAATCTCGATATTCTTCCAGCGATATGCTAATATGTACTCCATCCGTCCCACTAAACATGGCACCTTTTTTTCGGGCACAATTATTAAGGAGAGCGTATAAATTAGTGTAAGAGTGATAAAGGTGGTAGGGTCCACACCTTTTTGAAGGGATAATTTTTACTATTTTTGGAATGTGCGAAGCTTAGTGGGACGCCCCAATAAGGGAAGTGTGTCAAGTTTAGTGGGACGAATGTAGTATTTATTAAAATTTGATCTTTACAATGTTTGTGGTCAAAATTTACTAAGATCAGGGTCGGGGACGAGGACAAGTTTGTACATTTATAATCGAGTTAGGTGGAACCAGCCACGATAAATTTTACATATACTATATTTTTATATAATTTTTATATTAAATCATTATACTCATTTCAAAAAATTAATGAACGCACTCGCTTTAAAATATCAAAACAAATTTTAGAAATTACTCTCTTCGTCTCATTAAAGTAGGCCACATTATTTTCGGCACGAATATCAATATTCTTGTTTGTTAGTGTATTAGTTTATTTAAGTGTTGCAGTATATTAGCGTGGCACGGATATCAATGTATCTTTTTTTTCTAAAAGTAGAAAGTGACATAATTTAATAAGACTTCCCAAATAGGAAACGTGACCTATTTTAGTGGGACGGAGGGAGTATAATTTATTGAAATATTAAAAGTTGGATTAGTTTACATTTCAAAAACTTAATGAATGTTCTATTTAACGAAAATAAATATGGGGTGTGGGTGTGGGGAAGGGGTTGCGTTTTACTTTGGGGTTCTTTGACCGGAATGAATCCACTTTATTAGAAATATAAATTTTAAAATACAACACTTTGACCAACATAACAAAATAATAAATTAAAATTTTCTCATTATTAATTAGAAAAACAAATCACATGGTTCAATACAGGGGCGGAGCCAGGGGAGGGGTGGCTTCAGCCCCCAAATTTTTTTTTTTTTTTAGTTCTTAAATTTTTTTGAAAATTCGAATTTTTATGCTTCAGCTCCCGCCGCTACGTTGCAGAGAACGAGTTTTCTTAATTGTAGGAAGCTTTCCCTTTGTCAGCCCCCTCCGTCTCGAGTCGAAGTCAAGGTTTCGTATAAGGCTGCCATAGCCATTGTTGGAGACTTGACTTGAGTTGCAGCCATTGTTGGAGACATGTGCCCAAAAAATTCGGCTCGGGGGCTACCGCCCCCGAACCTCCGTTTAACTCAGCCCCCATATGACAATTCCTGGCTCCGCCACTGGTTCAATACAAATGGATATTTTTACGTGGTAGGACCCAACGTTGTATAATTCACATATAAGGTACTATCATGCAGAATAATTGATTTTGTTGATGTGGAAAAAAAGAAAAGAAAAGGCAAACGTAAAGAATATTGGGTTGCATGTGGTTGTAATTAAATATGTTGTTAAAAGTTTGTAGTTTTATTCGGATTTGAGCGTATTTTGTGGTTGGCTATAATTTCTCCTAATTATTGCTTTGGTAGGGACACCTAGATTATTAATCTGTCATTTAAAGACCAATTTACCTTTTAAGTATGTTTAATCAATTTATTACCGACCTAAGGATGATGTACAATTTGTTAGAGTTTCATATTACACAATATTAACTTTGTTGTTAAGATTATGATATTGCAATTTGATTCTAACTTAACTAGATGATACAATATATCTTAAAAATCTTACTTTATTACTAATCATTAAAAAGGTAACCATTACATATTAAATTATTTTTGACCTAGACTTTGATGAGTATCGCAAAAATATATTTTCATTGTGTCACAAAAATTAAAATATTTTGATTAAAAATTTTTCACATATTTGATTAAAACGAGAGACTATATTAGTATTATTTATGGAATGCTCGAACTTTGTTAAAAAGTTGCAAGTATATGCAAATTTTGGGTTTAATAAGCACCTAAGAGTTGAACAAATTTAACATAAAGAAGTTGGGTTAATGAGAAGCTTATTGTTACAAGTGTAGATGCCTACAATGAACACATCAGATTGGATTTCAAGATCTGAATATGAATGGCTAGAAATTTACAACCTCTGACAACGTTATAAAATAAATTCATAATCATAATACAAACTATGATTGAACCTACTTTTTATTTATATTAATAAATTTTGGGGTGGAAATTAAAAATACACCTTTTAGAAAAATACATGAACTTTTTACCTATTTCTTAAGTGTACATGTCAAAAATATCCATTTTTATGACACTGTTGGTTTTTAATCCATTTTGGGTATGATTTGATCTGTTTGTTGTGCAAAAACACGGACAGAATATTCTCGTTTGTACTAATAACAGAAATTTTTCAATTTCTAACCCGTGCTTTAAAATGGTATCAGAGCCCTAGGTTTATTAAGGAATTATATTTTATTTATTACATATAGTATTTATCCTAACGGAGGAGACCTCCAAGAAAATATGGATCCGGACAATTGTCCGAGATGCTTCTGTTACAGGTATTTTCTCCAAAAATTGGAGATTACTACAAGAAAGCACCAAGAAAAATTTCTTTTTTGGGCTGACAATCTAGACAAAAGGATCCACGGTCCTGTATCTGTAAATGAAAGTTTACAGATTATCGTCATGATGAGTAGATACCAAGATCTACTCCGGCCATTCACTTCAAAGAGAGGTGGAAATGCAGAGGGATATGGGTCATCCTACCCATTCCGAATGAACCCAGATAGAAGGGAGTTCACTCCAGTCTTCCAAGAAATCAACCCAGATAATTCAAAAATCTCGGTTGATTTGAGGGAGATCCAAAAGACGGTGCAAAACTACGGCAACTGCATGTACAGAGTACCCCAGGAGATAAACTGAATATCTATTCAACAAGATGAAATCATAACCATCTTGAAAGATATTCAGGATCGAGTAGGCCAATTGGAGAACATATCTCGTTCAGAAAAAAGGAACAAGATGCTATTCACCGAAGGGCTAAATTATCCTTTACCTGTAAAGGAAAATGACAAATATCCTCAAGTAGAAAGATATGTACGAATGTTTCAAGGAGGAAAATCATGAATCACCTTGAAAGACTCGGACTTGATGATCTACAAGAGTTAGCAGAATCTTTTGCTAACATGAAGGTGGTTGATCTTAAGATGAATCAACAACAGATGGTGGAAGCCAACAATCCACCACACATAGCCGTGCCGCTTAATCAATAAGCGCCACCCGAAGAGGCAATGAGGGAAGCCCGTGATTTTCATGCGGGACCTTCATACACTTCAACAGTACCAGATGAAGCTGTACTAATGGAGAGAACGAGGAAAAGGCGACAACCAAGAATCCAAGATTCACCGGTTGGAAAGGCCACTCTAGATCCCATCCATCCATACGGAATGATGTCCGATCTCGATGAAGTTAGCTTCAAAGATCGTGAATCAATCATAGATGAATGGGGAGGATCAATGAGGATTGCAGCAGCAACACTCGACCTCAACAAACAAGGACTAGTAAAAATTCTTGAAACTAGTCTTGCAGGCGTGGTGAAAATCGCCTGGGAAGGATTCCACATCAAGGTGAAGAATCAATGCTTCGTTGAGGAATCCTACTCCGAGATTATCCGAAGGATGAGTGTCTTATTCAAAGATCATTTCATCGGCGAAGGATATTATGAAGGATTCGATAAAGAGAAGAGAATGAAGTATCTATTGGCACTTTATAATCTAAGACTGGCCGTCTTGGATCAAAAGGCGCTCAATAAGTTCCTTCAACTCTTTACGATCTATCAACATCAGTCAAAAGCTGATGAAACGATGCTAATCAAGGAATATATCCCATAAACAAATGATAGCATCACCAAAAGGATGTCTTATGTACATCAAAAGCTTTCAGAATGGTGTCAACAAGCCACCGCTCAGAAAAATCTGAAGAAGCTGTGAAGAATCAATAAAGCAGCTTCTCTAAATTGCGAAGATAATGATCTTCCAGTGGTTATTGGGGTTGAGCCCTCAATGACAAGAAGCAAGAAGAATAGGTACCAACCTTATTCCAAAGAAAGAAATCCAAGGAAAACTTGGAAACCAAGGACGATGTGGTCTAGACAGAAAGCTAGATCCTACAAAACTGGACAAAGAAGCGGTCCAGCCAGAAGCAGAAGTTCATTCCAGGGATCCAGTTCAAACCGGTTTCAGGGAAGAACTCCAACAAGAAAAACTTTCAGAAAAGCTCATACTAGAGCTAATGAATGTTTTAAGGATTGCAATTGCTGGACCTGCGGGGCAAAGGGACACATTTCAACAAATTGTCCAGACAACGAGCAAAGAGGCATGCAAAAGTTTGAGTCTACACCAGACATCGAAGATGCCATCTATTACCAAGAATTGGTATAAGTTTACCAGTTCGAAGATATACCCTCAGACGAGAGTATATACGAACAGGAGGAAATCCTTAGTGAAGAAGGAAAATCTGATGGATCTACAGAATCATTAGATTGAAGCAGAATCTTGTCATCGGGAAAGAGAAGATCGGACTGGATTTTCCAGTCAAACTATGATCTCTCCGATCTTGATCGACAAAATCATGAAGAAAAGCTTGAACATTCAAAAGTATCAAGGCTTTAATGCGAGCAATCTAGACAGTGTTCTTAGGAACTTCAGTCTAGGAAGAAGAAAACATCACATAGTCTATGGAATTACTAGACGAGAGATGTCCCTTCCAATCGAGTTCACGGGGAATCAGGTGGAGATGCAATTGATTCCAGCAAGTGACATACGTGAGGATTTGGAAAAGCTCAAACCAGATATTGCCGAAAAAATGAAGTGGATACATATTGGGGCAATACAGTTGGTGCTCAAATCAACGACGTTCACAGGGATTGACGCTCCTATTGACATAGCGATATGTGATAGGAGGATCCGAAACCTGTAAGATTCGGTGATGGGAACCATTTCGGGTAATCTTTGTGCGGGTCAAGTTGTTGGGATTATTTATCCAAAGATTGCATATAATCTCAACGACTCGGGCTTCAGTAAAGCTCTGACCCTTTATCAAGATTTCAAACGAAAGGAGTTATTAGATGAGGGAAACACACCTTATTCAATAACATATCAGATTTCGTATGCGTTTTCCAACTCTCATCATACAGAGTTATTCTTAGGAAAGCAATTCATCGAAATACCTGATATTTTCAAGAAGGTGACTACAGCAATTGGTCCCGACAGAATGAAGATTCCACAAAGAAAGGAAGTCAATATTCAAATACAAGAAAGACCGGTCATAAGACATGATCAAAGTCTTAGGATAAGCACAGGTAGATTATCTTTTCAAGGAGATAGAATTATATCTCAACCTTTTGGAAGGAAAACAATCCAAGAAAGTCAACCTCAATTACCATAGAGGGTACAGGTTTCAGTCAATCTGAAGTGTCCAGAAGGATGGAGTGGAATGACGACCAGATTTGATATTACAAGATGGGAAAATAATTTTTCCTGCAACGTCTTGTATTATCTACAACAACCAAAGATAAATCATTACAATGGAACCCTAGATATTGGGGGTTTTATTGTGGAGATTGAAGGTAGAGCAGGACGCGAAGATGTTCTGGTTCTAGGACTTGATTTCCCGGAAAAACACAAACCATGGAAACAAGTCAGCAATGGAATGGGAATTACGATAGAAGAAAAGGGACTTTTTATCGTATGACCAGTCTGTTCTCTATATATATCCCAATTGGGGTGTTATATGAAAAATATAAGGCAGAATACTTCGCTGCCTATATTGACTCTGGAGCAGGAATCTGCACAGCAAGAAGAGGAATCTTCCCAGCAGAAGTTGAGGATACGTTACCACAAATTGCTGGAAGAGATTTCTCCAAAAGAATCTTATTTCTATCCAAAGGAGTGCAAGAAATGGAAATATTAATCGGAGGAGCAGGTCAAACACCTTGGTACAAGGTTAAGACTCCACCAATCTATTTTCATGATACTGGAGCAGACATTCTGTTAGGAAATAATTTCCTACAGATGTTTAAACGATACACGCATGACAATGAAAGGAGGAGATTGGTGTTCACAACCAACTGTGAACATAAAATCATTGTTCAAAGGCTGCAAGGGGCGTTTAATCGCCAATTACCAGTAATTTTTCGCAGCAAACGTGGTGATGAAGGCAAACTTCGTCAACCAAAGATGAAGGATCAAAGAAGGTTCAGCGAAGCAGTGCTTAGCTGTATCAGAGAAAAGGATCTTCAAATGGAGGAAATTCATATCCTTAAGAAATCTTTAATTTCTAACAAAGAAAGTGAAGTTCAAATGCAGGTTTCTCTTGCAGATGCTAAAAGGAAAATCTCAAGATGCTACAATGAGAATCCTTTAGCATGGTGGGGAAAGAACCAACTCAAAGCAACCTTGAAGGTAAAACCAGAAAGGGCGCATGAGTTCGTAAGGTTCCGACCAATCCTGATGAACTTAAAGGATCAGGAGGATATGAGGATCATTATCAAGGAACACCTTGATTTGAAGTTAATCGAGCCAGCCAATTCTCCTTACAGTAGTCCTGGATTTCTGGTAACGAATCATGGTGAGATTAAAAGAGGTAAACCTAGACTTGTCATTAATTACAAAGGAATTAATGATATTCTTGAGTTTGACGGATATTTTATCCCAAGTAGAGATTACCTTATTAATTGCATACGAAATGCTAAGGTCTTCTCAAAGTTTGATTGCAAATCAGGATTTTATCAGATTCGCATGGAGGAAGAAAGTAAGAAGCTTACAACTTTCTATACACCACAAGGGCATTTCGTTTGGAATGCAATGTCAATGGGGTTAGCTAATGCTCCCCAGATTTTCCAGAAGAAAATGGATAATCTCTTTAAAGATTATTTTTCTTTCATGTTTGTCTATATTGATGATATACTAATAACATCAAAAGATATGGATGAACATATCAAACATCTTGAATTATTTGCAGATGTTTGTTATAAGGAAGGATTAGTACTGTCGGAGAAGAAGGCAGTAATTGCAACCCAAAAAATGGAATTTTTGGGAATAGAGATTGATGAATCTGGAATTACTCTACAGGATCATATTGTACAAAAGGTCCAGAGTTTTCCAGAGGATTTGAAAGAGAAAAAACAACTTCAAAGTTTTCTAGGAGTTGTTAATTTTGCAGGAATGTTTATCAAAAATCTTGCAAAACACAGAAAGAGTTTTAGCAGCTTACTAAAAAAGGATGTTCCGTTTATCTGGACAGAAGAACATCGACAAGGAATGAGAAAACTAAAGGAGGAATGTAGAAACCTCTCAAAGCTTTCAATACCACAGGATGAGGACGATCTGGTCCTCTATACAGATGCGAGTGATCATTGGTGGGCAGCTGTCCTAATGAAGATCACTCCATATGGTGAAGAACCGTGCAGATATTACAGTGGTTTGTTCCCAGAAAACGAGGCCATTAGATGGCATATCAACGAGAAGGAATTCTTCGCAGTAGTAAAGGCCTTTAAAAAATGGCCTTTATTTTTATTAGCCAAGAAATTTACTTTAAAAGTTGATAATACACAGGTTAAAGCTTTTCTGAAAAACAACATAGAATCAAAGCTTGAAAAGGCTAGATTACTTAGATGGCAAGCTTTATGTCAATATTATATTTATGATATTGTTGTGTTAAAATCTCATGAAAACGTTCTTGCAGATTTTCTAACAAGAGATGGAGCCTGCTGAGACTGGAGCCATCATCCTAGCACAGAGGCATCTCCGAGAAAACTTGGAGATGCTCCTTGAAGAATGGGACGAGTGCACTCTCCATGCTGACCTGATGGGAAAAATGCAAGCTACCGATAAGACGAAAGTCTCTGGTAGAATACGAGCCTGTTTGCTGACCTATACTCAATTAGGGTCAGCATTGGAAAAATCACTCCTGCGGGTTTCTAGAAAACCTCTAGAGAAAGCAGAGTTTCGTGTTCCAGCACCTAAACCGGTAGAAAGGGATTCAAATACCCCTCAAGCAAGTTCTAAGTCAGTGGAGTCTGAATCACTGGCCCAAGAAAAAGATGATGCAAAGGTTTCACCGCCTAGACCATCATGTCAACCCTTCACCTCTGGGGAAAAAGAGGGAGAGATTAGTCTCAGGCCAATGACAGGCAAATCTGAGGCTAATACTAACATGATTATTTTCTCCTTGTCTGAACAGGCTTATCAAGAAAACTGGGAGAAACTACTTACAAGAGTAGGTATTAATCCTGCTTCTAGTAGGGTCGATGTCTCGGGTAAATATCCACGGGTATGGATGATGCCGGGATCCAAACCCCAGGATTTCAAGCAGTGGTATGAATTTGGGGCCCTTGCCTCTGTTTATACTATGTCCCCATCGTTTCCAGAAATCAAGGGTCTACCTCGATGGATTTAGGAAGCGGTACATGAAACTTGGGCAATCAATGAACAACTTTGCCAAGGTGATACACTGGAGTTGAATTTCATAAGTGCAGCCCTAGAACCAGCAGGAAAAGGGAGTCATGAGGCCTTTCACTATATAAGACTACGAAGACCCCGAATGGATGCTTTCAACCAAATTAAGGCATCATCCGATGATGTTCCAATGGTCGCCTCAATTTCTGATGATCAAATCACAACCAGGCGAGCATGGGGATTATGGGTCTGTCTTACAGAGATGGACAAAGTCAAGTTTCCATTCAAGTTCTTCCAGAACTCAACGAATGGAACATTCATGTTAAATACTATGACAGGAAAAACAACCAAGTTCGCAGAAGACGCTTTTGAGAGAAAAAGAACTCTTCTATGGGAAAACAAGATGGCAATGAGTAAAGAAACTCATCTCAAGTTCTGCAACATGGCTCATTTTGGCCATTGGGAGTCCAAGATCTGTTCGGACTGTCCAAACCAACGAGAGCTGGAGTTCGGGAAGGGCTTCTTACCTAAACAAGATAAGAAGAAGTTCCGAGCTAACGAGTATGAAGAGAAGAAGACTCCTCCAAAGGGAAAAGCTCCGAGGGGCCCTCCAAAAAAGGCAGATGGCCGACAGAAATAAAGAGGTCATGTGAGGATAAAGCAGAAGATGCTTTCGGTAAAAGAAAGCATGTGATAAAGCAGTACACACCAAAAAGAAAACGACAACGGTGGGTGAAAGAAAATGACGTTCCACCGTAAAAGAATCGTCGGTGGAACAATAAAGATGGACCACTAACTTTTGAAGATAATTCAAAGAGAGGGTCCGACCACTACAAGATATTTGCCTTATCTGGTCCCAGCTTCACGTGGGAAAAGAAGGATAAGGAATCCAATGCAACAAGGAAGGAGGTCTAAAGGCTCCTATATAAAGAAGACATTGAAGAAGAAGGAGGAGGATCGAAAAATTCTCCTAAGCTTTCTTCAGAATAAGCATTGTATTTTCTCTTACTAGTTTATGGAAGTAGTTTCAATTCCAGCTACCATATGTAGCTAAACAAGTTTGTCTCTTCCCAAAAGGGGATCTACTTATGTTGTAATATATATTATATAATTTCTTAATAAAAAAGATTGGGCTTTTGTTCATCATCTTCCAGATCTATATTTTCTATTTTACCAACTAAAAACTATACGCCCCGTGTAGGAAACGAACGAGGGCTGTGCTAAAAGCTGTTGAAGGAATCTGCGGCTGGAAACCATACGGTGCTCCGAGTGGTTGGACGTGGTCACTAAAACTTCCGGTGGATATAACCTGACAGCTTCTTGGTCAAAAATGTAATTAAGTTGGTATTAATATAGAATTTATTTATACGGAAGTGTGATGGGCCTGATATACGATTAAATTGAAATTACAATTACAATAGAGAAGGTTTATACCAAACCATTAATGATTTTATATGATTTTTGTGTACTATTATGATTTCTCGTGGCATTCGCGGTTGAACCGCTAGATAAATATGCTTGGACCGCTCGGGGTTTTCAAAAATCCGACGAGCGGTCCAAGGGGGTTTGTCTATCGGTTCATGCATAATAGTATTGAGATCATGTATGTGATCATTAATATGTGATCATTTATGATTTTTGGATCATTTATGATTTTTGGTGAATTTTAAGAAAAATTAAGAATATGGATAATTTTAACATGTAGGCAAAAGAAAAGGGTATAAACTATATGCATTTTTTCAAAAAGGGTACTTTTATAAATTATCACTAAATTTTGTGTCTAACATCAACGACTCTACTACAATAATCGAGGATGTAATGGACTAAAGATATTTTTTAATATGTGTATGCTGGTAGACAAATTATATAAAGCCAATGCACAGCGCCCAAAAAGCAAGGTTAAATATAGTAGTACTACTAACTAAAATAATTATTAATTTATTGATGATTTAGTAGATTATTTTAGTGGGATGAGATTTATATGGCGTGATCCAACAGCAACCACGTAAGGTTGTACATACGTGCATTATAGAGGTACCTTCTCGGTAACGGTGACGGTAACAGCCCCAGCTCGTACCACGTGGATACTCCAATGCAACACCAAACTGCCTTGATGCTTATCACATGATTCTCGCGCTTTAACGGCCACATTTTCATCCTCTGCGCTCTACCTCACCCTACCTACTCTACGCCGCTGCCTTTTAAATACTCCCCTTACAAAAGACGGTTTTGTTTAAATGGGATGCAATTGATTAGAGTCTATCTATTACAAATTCTCAATATTTATTAAAAATCAAAATACATTCAAGTCGAAACGTAAAAAAAATCTCCCAACTATTTCTTATGCAACATTATATTATTATTATTATGTTTATATTTAATTCACCGCTCAACAGGTGAAGAAAATGAAAGAATTTGTTGGTTTAATGTAGATTGAGGTGCGAGCCATTGCATATAGACTTGGAAATGATGTTGCAATATTTCTTGAATGCACAAGGCAAAATTCGTTGGAAGTGCCGACGATCAGGCGTAATCGAATCGAACTGAATCAAATTTTATTTGAGTTTGATTCGATAAATAAAAATTAAATTTAAGTTCGGTTCGTTTATTATTTGATTTAATAGTAGATTGAACCTGAGCTCAAACTCGATTCGAGTTCGTTAAATATGCGAGTTCGAACTCGTTAAAAATCTCATTTATTAAAATACTTTGTTCATATATATATATATATATTTGATCAGTTCGTGAACTAACTTGCATATAAAACTTGCGAACTATTCGAAGTTTGTTAAAATTATATTCGACCATGTTCGTGAAGCTTTCGAATCAAATATCATTAGACTCGAGTTCGGCTCGAAAAACTATTTGAATTTACTTTACGAATTCAATTCGTTTAGTAAAAGAACGAATTGCAAACAAATTGCAAATAATTTACAATTAATTGAGTTCATTTCCAACTCTAATGTGCCGCCCTTTTGGTTAGATGAGACGAGCCCTTGCAGTAAGTTAGTAACGTCGAATAAGAACTACTTTTCTTTTATGAAATGTAAATTCAATTCCAATTTGAAATTGTAGAAATCTAGATGCTTCAATAGTTGTACATTTTGGATCTTTAATTTATTGAGGCAGGCCACATACGGTTGAATAATTAGACCAACTGCTTTTGCAAACTGCATCATTATTAATATTATTTATTCTTTCTGCAAATTTAAAAACTGGGATTGACCGACTTGTCTCATAGTACTAGATTAGGGATGACAACGGGACGAGTTTCAGGTGGATTTTACTTTTTCGCTCCCATACTCATTTAATAATTTTATCTTCGTACTCATTTTGTTACTCGTTTAAATCAGAACGGGTATTACTCGGCGTAAGAGGGATCACATCGGGTACCCATTAAACAATAAAATTTACATATACACAAACATATTAAAAAGTAGTATATAAAACATAAAACTTTTAGTAACCTTAAAATATATAATACTCCACATAATAGATCATGATTTTTAAATTTAACTAATATAAAAATTTTCATTACTTTAGATAAACTTTTTAAGTGTAATTATTAAAAAATATTAATGAGTAATATTATCGGGGCGGATTTGGAGCGGGTACCTATACACCCGTACTCAATCCAAACCCAAGATGGATATAATCATATAAACTTTAAAACTCGTACTCATCTCCAATCCTAAAATTGTATCCCGTACTCGTCTCATTAGAATCGGGTACCCACGAATAGTCGGGTCTGCGGTTAATTTTGTCATCCCATGCTAGATTAGATTCTTAGGACGAATTCACCTTTTGTCTGTGGACGGTATGCTGAATAAAAAAAAAGTATGAATTATGATATCAAAAATACTTTTAAAGTAAATAGTAATCAATTGCTTATGTATAATATGAGAGCTAGTTTCCTATAAATTAATGGAACTTCAATTCGGGCCCATCAAACTGAGTCTTTGTGCTGTTATCCACATTTTTATTCCTCTTTTCTTTTTCATTTTCTTTTGTTACATATTTTCTTCGGCACTTTCATTTTATGGGGTGACTTCAATTTCAAAGTTCCACCGTTCTAATTTTTTTTGAAAACGCCAGATTCAACATTACAGAAATAAAATAATAAATGCTTGGTAGAAAAATAAATTAGTCAATGGTATTAGGATGCTACTTTTATCTCTTACGCTGTTTTATACACGAGTATTACTTTAATTACGATCTTTTCGATAACTATGCTAGAAAAAAAAGTACTAAATTAAATGAGTCGGAAGTAGTAATAAATTAAAAACTTAAATTCAACTTTTTTTCAATTAAAAAAATCTAATATAATGAAGTTATTACATATAGCTAAAAAACAAATATAATCAATTTCTTACATGTATGAATTATATATATTTTGATACATATAAATTAGAACTGTTAAAATTGGTCTGAAATGGTCAGGCCCGATGGGTTTATCTTGTCCACCCGTAATTAGAGCCGGGTTGGGCTCAAAATATAGAAGTCCAAAAAGTTCCGGGACGAGCATATGGGCTTTGGGCCAAAAAAGCCCGGTGGGCTACGGGCCAATTTGGCCCGTCCATATTTTTAATATTATTTTAATTTTTTTCACAATATTTAGTATACATTCTCCTCATAATAATTATATTTTCAATATTCTTATAATTTAGTCAAATTTTATTTACGATAATATTTTTATATCATTTAGAAATCTTACATTTTATTTGAGTTTATTACAAATTTATTTTTGTACTCTAATTAATGGAGTACTAAAAAATTAACAAACCTACATTAAATATAATAATATACTAAACTTCTATCTTAATGCACTATTTTTATTTATTTTAGAACTTTAGAAAATGTAATTGATTTTTATTATATTTTAAATTTATAAAAATAAAATTTTAATCAATGGGCCGATTTGGCCCAATGACCCGTAATGGGCGAATATGAGCTTGGATCTCAACAACCCGAGCTAATTTCGGGTCAGCTCGGACCGACCCATAATATCAATTTAGCCTGATGAGTTGGGCTGGGTCAGCCCGGCCGGTTACTTTGACAGCTCTATTGCTCTTTCGCTCTCAATTTTCATAGCTTTCAAGCTCTCAAGTTCAAGAGCACTCCAAGCTTTCATTTAACACTTACTGTGTGTTTTTAGAAGCGATATACTCTATAACCGAAGAAATAGCTTTATCCTAGATTAAGTTCGTAGCTAGAAGTGATCAGACACTATTGTGCATCTAACCTTCAAGCTTGATCACTGTAAGACAAGTCTTCAATTATTTGGAAACCCTCGACTCACATCGAGACACGTGGACGTAGGAGTTTTTATCTCCGAACCACGCAAACCAATCTCTGTGTCTTCGCTATTTATATTCTGTACTTATTCTCTAACCATATATTGCATAAACTGAATATTGATTAAATGAAAACTGAAACATTAACATTAAGATTTCTGACAAACGAGTAAGCTTTTAAACCACCACTTCCGCACGTACACTTAAAATATTAGTCCATCAGTCAAATACTAAGTGTAGACTGAATGATTGCTATTTAAAGTCAAATACTCTACTGAAATCTCCTCCCTTTAGATTTCAAGAAGCTCACTGAAAAACAGTTTTAATTTGAAAAGTTTTAAACTGGTGTATTCCCCCATACACTCAGTATACTCATTTTGGGACCAACAGTTTAAACATGTACGTGTGAACTAAAATTGAATTTAACTTTATTATGTTAAAATTGACTATTTAAATTAACTATTTTATAAATTAAAATATTTAGGAAATATTAATATTTATTAAATATCTATAATTAATTTATTCATTATTTAATGGAGTTTTATTATTTACTAGTATATTTTTAACTACAAATAATTTAAATATAATTTTATTTAGTTCATACTTATTTATTATTTATTTGTTTGCTTTTTTTTTGAAATATATGACAAGTACGTAAGTATAAAAAATCATTAACTATTATTATTTTATTGTTTTAATCTTTCTAATTTATTGCTTACAATTATTACCAATAAATTAAAGAATACAAAATGTTAACATATGTATTTGTATTATTATTATTATAGTGCATATTATTAATGTTATAAAATAAAAAGATAAAGAAAATAAAATATAAATATTAAAATATGTGTAAATAAAAGAAATACAGATAGAATATCTAAAATTTATTTATACGGATAAAATTCATATTTAATAACCTTCATAATTGTAGATTAATTAATAATTACACTATAAAATTTCAAAAAAACATAGAAAATTAATCCTATTATTACCCTCCCTATATATTATATATATGTTGTGAAAATTTATACTCCGTGCAGGTACGGGAAGACTAACTATTAGTAGTATTTGATGAAGCTATCTCAACGGCAGATGCGTATAATTAGCCCGTTTTAGAACAATAATTATTCAGTACGAAAAGTCTAAATCCAACGCCAATCCTAAATATTTGGCAAACTACAGTAGAGTAATATATACAGTATACCATCATAATAAATTAATACTAATCAATTTTCAAGGTTGCTTAATCAAATTCTTCTTACTCTTATACTTTCATCTAATTTATTCGGTGTACAGACATATTTTCATATTATACTATTAATTAGCTTATTGTTAAATACTCATTTATATCTTAGGTTGTTCTAGATCGATGGGTTGGTTGTTCTAGCTCGATGGGTTCGTGGGGGTTGGCTTGAAAAACATTTATAAATTGGCATCGTTTTAGATTTGGTATGAATTGTTTGGACAAGGATTTAATAAAATAAACCCCAGGTTACCAAACTATATATATGTGTACACATGATGTGCCTTTCTTCCTTAAACGAGTCGAGTCGAGCAGAGTATTGGCTTGCTCAAACTCGAGCTCGGTTAATAAGTATCTCGAGCTCGACTCGACTCGGTTGAGTTTTAATTTTTCGAGCTCGAGAGCTTGATTCGATGAAAAGCTCGATAAGCTCGAACTTGACTCGATTAAGCTCGATTGTTGGTTTAATTTGAATTTTCTCTCGATTAAACTCATTTAGGCTCGTTTAATCCCGTGTAGGCTAGTTTAGGCTCGATTTAATAATAGATTGTATAAATATAAAATTATAACCTAGGCTCGATTAGGTTCGCGAACCTATAGAACCTCATATCATTGAACTGGAACTTGGACTTGATATATACTCGAATAGCTCGAACTCGACTTGATAAACTTTGAGTTGATTTTGAATTTTTCTCGAGTCGATCCTGAGTGACTCGTGAGCTGTCTTGACTCATTTACAACCTCATATCCCTTCTCTTTTAAATCTCCCAAAACATGTCTTAGGGTTAGTTGTGAATTATAACATCCGGATGGTGTGATTTGCAATTGAGATATTCATTTTTAGATGAAATTAAAATTAATATTTGGACGTCTATTTTATATCAAAAGTGTGAATTAAGGGCTCTTTGATCGAGTTTATAAGTTCTTTAAAACAGTTTATAAGATATTTAGTGGTAAAGGGAACATATTGTTATGGTTTAATTTAAGTATTAATATATATATATATATATTATTTTAAAAAAGTATAAATGAATTGATAGTTTTTGAAGCTAAGTATTTGTGCTATCGTGTATGTAGTCAATTTTGGATGGATTAAGTAGTGATGAAGCCTTAAGTATGTCGTACCAAATCTCAACTTAATTTTTGAACTGTGTAACGTTCGACAATGCCATTGTTGAAAAATTTAGTATAATATAAAATGTATTTAAAACATCAAGAATAGCTAAGCGTGTATAGAAGCATATATATTCATCGGTATATGCAGAATGTTTGTTGGGTAGATATATCTATGTCACGATTTGAGACAATACCCACTTTTCAAAATCTCTTTGTTTCTCTCTCTTTCAGTTAATAATTGTAGAGGGTGTTAATTTCACCCGATATATTGATGGTATATGAAATAAAGGATATCAAAGAATTTAGAAGCTTTGTTCCCAATGTGAATGCATTATGTCCGATTTGACATTTATTAATATGTCCGCAGTGAGTGTGGTACATGGTACTGCCACATAATGTGCATGTGTTATTATATTTTTTTATTGTTTTACATGAATAAATATAAACAGTATCATACTTAATAAATTATTGTTGGAAAATTATACTCCATAAATTATATTAAAAATATACTCTATCCGACCCACTCAAATTAGTACTCCTTCCGTCCCACTAAGCTTGACACAATTCTCTTATTGGGACGTCCCACTAAGTTTGGCACAATCTTAAAATAGTAATAGTTATCCCTTTAAAAAGGTGTAGACCATACCACATTTATCACTTTTACACTACTTTATACACTCTCCTTATTAACCGTGCCCAAAAATTTTGTGTCATGCTTATTGGGACGGAGAGAGTACTAAAAGTCATTAAAGCAATCACAGTTTTAGTCAAATGGGGCCAAATTGAATAGGACATAGAGAGTTATCTATATGATATATCAACAATGTTTACCGAGGATGGATGATCATTTTTGTAAATATTGAATGTAATAAATATTTACTCACTTCATCCACGAAAGTTATTACTCATTTTGATTCATCACGCGTCTTAAAAAAGTCATTCGAATTAAAATATATTATGTATCAAATGAAGTTTGAGTCGCCTTTAATATCCTGGTGTTAATTAAATTATGAATATGAAATGGACAAGTTCAATTACTAAAAAGAACAAAAATGGAGTAATCCAATAATAGTTTTATAAATATAACAAAATTAAAATATAATATTGTTTGTGTACAAAGAACTTGTATATTTCGATTCGACACGGGTTTTAACGTATGATTTGAATGTGTTGTGAGTGAAATTATGGTCATACTATTTATCAAAATATGTGTATGCGGTGAAAGAAAAATTAGTGGTTGGTTAATAAATGAATTAAATATGTTATAAATGAAATGAAAGTTTGACATTATTTATAATTAAATTTGTAATATGTGTAATTAGAAAGTTAGTGGTAGGTCCAAAAATATGAATGTGATTATTAAAAATAAAAGTGTGCAACTTTTTACGTGATAATAAATAAAAATGTACAAGTATTTTATGAATGGAGAGAGTAACAATTTAACCAGGAAAGAGAATATAATTTAATAAAAAATATATACCAAAAAGTTAATAAAACACTTACAATTTTGATCATATGGAGTTATGAATAATGCGTAACGTCCCGTATTTTTGCAATCATAAAAATAACTCATAAAATCTCATGATCCAAATATTTTTTATAATTATAGAGCGGAAGCCTTTAAAAGTAACACTTGAGTCTTTAAATAATAAATATCGGGACATTTTGTATAAAATCAAATCATCATGAATATATAAAATAAAACTTGAAATGAAAACTATGTCATGCTACCGCCACCACGTCGCTGCCGGACTCCTTAACCTGAAAAACATAATATAGTGAGGGGTGGAGAGTATATCCACATACTCAATGAGAAACACGTAACAACCAATATTTAAACGATACATAACAATATCATGCAAATGCCCGTAGAATGTATTGCACGATGAGCTTTTACCCCAAGAACCTTTTCGGATCCCGGATCCTTTACTGAATCCCTGACCTCGTATAATGATCTCGTATTGCACGGTGGGATTTTATCCTAAGAATCCTTTCGGATCCCGAACCCTTTACCGAGTCCCTGGCCTTCGTACGCTTGCACAAGACTTTTCATATATCACGTAGATTTAGCATTTCAACATAACAGTCACATATACAGTAAAAATATTAACAATTAAATTTAACAATAAAAGACATCCCTCACCTGATAAATACTTCAATCGAGATAGTCAGACGATAACACTTAATAGATCACAAAGTCGCACCTAAAAATAAAATATAGGTGGCCGAAAATACAACAGAGGTAGGGTAGAAGACAAAAGGGAGAGGCTAATTATCTATGAGGTGCCAAAGCCCGTTTTCAACTTGCACTGTCCCACAAAACAAACGCCTAAAACAATGAAGCCAATAAAATAATTAAAAATATAAATAAATGAAGGAAAAGAAAAAAGAAAAGAAAGGTAAATAAAAAGAAAAAATCGGAGCGTGAGGTGGTCCCCACTCGTAGTGGCGGATTCCAAAGAAAACTTAAAACCAGTTAAGTACGCAATACTAAATTCCACACCAGAAAAATCAAACCGAAGGCTTCAAAAATGTTTAGGATTGACGAGACGTTCGTGATGTGGGACCCGACTATTCCTGGGTCGCTTTCTTCATTCCTTCATACCTATAAATAAATCCCGCCTCATTTCCCTCCCCTGTTCATCAACATCTTTCCCTCTCTACATTCTATATTCTAAATCCTCATCCTAATCTTCTTATTTTTATCATACATTGTGCCAAGTGTTTAAGATTTCCTCTTCTTCCATATGGAGCAAGTGAATGAGGTTATTAGAAAACGACTTCGTGATGAGTCGGAGGAGACCGAGTCGCCGGAGGTGAAGCGGCTGAGAGAGGATCTGCTGGAAGGCCTCGGTGAAGAGTCTGAGATCTGCACCTCCGCTCAGGATCTCGACTCGTTCATGAAGAGTTTCCAGGAGGAAATCACCGCCGTGGAGGACGCTGGCAGTTATTTTGTTTCGGATACAGGCGAGTCTCGGCCGGATCTGGGGTACTTGCTGGGGGCTTCCGACGACGAGTTGGGGATTCCTCCGCCAGCGGAGTCACCTGTTGGTTTGGGGGCTGAGTTGTCTCTGATTGAATCGGACTCGTCTGAGTTCGGAGGCGACTACTGGGGGCATACTGGTTATGATTCGTTCGGGTTCGGGTTTGGGGAAGCGGAAAATTATAGTGGTGAATACGTTGCACTGGATGGTTTGTTTGACTATTCGGATGTGGGTATCGGATCGGGTGATTTCTTGTGGAGACCCGAAAATTTGCTGGCACAGTAGTAGGGTGGGGTGAACCTTTCCGTTCCCACCTTTTCACGTACTGTTAGGGTTAAGCGAAGAATACTGTTAATATCACTTAATTATTATTATTATTATTATTATTATTATTATTATTATTTTAATTCTTCATTTGTTTTGATACTTAAAAATATGAGGAAATACATACAGATCTAGAAAAGTTGGATAAAACGAAGTATTGCCTCAATTTTGATATTGAACAATATTTCCTTATCCGGTGCTACGAAATTTGTATTATCGAACAGTAATTGGCAGATTATTGGACGTAAAGGATTCTGACGAATATGATACAGCAAAAAACTTGTATGAACAATAAATAAATATCCGATATTTGGAAGAAAGAGATGTGAAAAATCAACGTGTTTTCTTAAAAGTAAAGATAGTCCTCATTTTGAGGTGTTGATGGTGATATGAAAATTCAAGATATTTAGGGTGCATTTGGTAGCAAGGTTCAGCCCTCTTGGGTAGAAATAGACTTTCATCCTCCATTTGGTAGCAAATGCAATAAACTGTCAGGTCCGATGCAGTTGAGTCAGTCCGTCTTAATAGTCTAGTTGTAGATGATTTATAAACCCAACACACACCTGATATTAAAATTAACTCATGTGAATAGTAAAAAGCGAGATTTTTCACTCTTCCAAAAATGCCCCTCTCTTCATTTGTTTCTCTTTCATCGAAACATAACAAATGGAGTGCAGAATTTTTGATGGCGCGTAGAAATCGTCTCCAACTGATCAGCTGAAGACGCAAAGTAGGCGTTCGACCAAATTTGGTGGCGAAATAGTTCGGTGCTGAGTTTATTCTTCACTGAAGGGTACGTATGGAGTGTATTCTTCACTTGAGTTTCTTTTTTCTTTTTTCTTTTTTTTTTTCGAAATGGGTATGTGAAATTCTGCATTTTTAAAGTTGTATGATGCTGAAATTCGTGAATTTTCTTTGATTGTGTGTCTGGATTGATTCGATAGTGGTAATAGTTACTAGTTTCATATGCATTTAATTTTGGGTATGTGTGGAACCCTAATTTTTAATGTAATTTTAGATGAAGATTTTATGAAACCCTAGTTTTATAATGTAAATTCAAATTGTGTATTTGATGAACCTTAATTTTGGCAGAAGTTGTTCTTCAACATTAGTGGCCATTAACATTCTTTAGACATAGCTAAAAAATAGGTTTGAAAAGGAAATCTCATCATCTGTAATTTTTGTAATTTGAAGTTGATAAGAAGTGGGACAAGAATGTATAAATGGGACGAAAATAGAAACAATTATGTGCTTTCAAATTGTGCTAAACTTGCTCATGTCTTATCACTAGGTAATGAACTTTTTATTTTTTGGTAATGATGAATGAAGTCAATTTAATTCCTCATTAGATTTGATGCATGCCCTTAACTAGACATAATATTCAAACTAACCAAATAGATTTGCGCGAAAAATTTGAAGGCTTTTGAGAAGAGGGAAACAGATAATCCAGATGAAAAGATAGAGAAAATTGATGAACAAAGCTAGGCGAGTGAGCAGTGATTATGCAGGTTTAGAGCAATTCATTTGAATCCTGCAGAAATGAAAATGATGTGAAACCCCATTCAAGTTTGAGGGTATTTTTGTCAACTCAAAATATCCATCATTCACTGTAGAGGATGGATGATTTTTATCTCACCTCCATGACGGATTTTTATCTCACCCCATTCAAGTTTGAGGGTATTTTTGTCAACTCAAAATATCCGTCTTTCACTGTAGAGGATGGATGATTTTCAAAACAGTTTTCATCCGGAGGATTTATGACAGGCCGAATATTTGTTACGGGCCAAGTGGATTAATAGTTTTGCTGCCACACAATAGATGATAATAGATTAAAGTAGTATATTCATGTTCAACTCTACTACCAAACAAGGCCTAAAAAATAGTTCTAGATCCATAAATTTGAATCGTATCAAGATTCGCTACAATCCCTAGTGAAGAGAGAAAGGAAAATAGATGAGAAAATAAAAAGGTTTGAAATGAGGGATGAATTAGAGTTTTGGATTAATAAGACTAATTTTAGAATAATGTAAGTTGGGCTGGGGCTCGTAATATTGGGCTAAATATTTTTATTTCTAGAAATTGGGCTAATATTATGGGACATGCACAAAGTTCTCTCTTAGTAGTGAAGAACCAGACATAGGTGACCAATATGATGATGAAGACTTCCCCAAAGTATTTTATGCATTCAACAAAAAGTGCATTGAGTTGATTTAAATTAACATAGGACTTACTAACAAAGCAAACCTGCTCGTCAAAGAAAATGAAAAGCTAACATTCACTTCGGATCGAACTAAGCAATTGTGAAGATAAAAACATAATGTAAGTGCGTGTAATCATCGGACTATGTTAACAATTCTAGTGTGTTCTATGTGTGCTTTACTTTTACATATAATTGTGTCACATGATTCACAAATTGTTCACAATTACAACATAATAAATTAATCCGAAATAAACAATTTCAAATTCTATAAAAAAAATCCATAATTAGACTAATATTTACTTAAAATCACTAATCTAATTTATGGAACAAAGTGATAATGAGGGGAACATGACAAACTTATTTTAGTGGACCACTTGCATCCCAACTTGGCACATGCTATTAATTTATAGCCATATCGCATTCATCTCAACTAGGGATGGCAATTTACCCGCGGGTACCCGACCCTAATAGGAGCGGGTTTGAGAGACGTTTGATATCCATGGGTATGGGTATGGGTAGAATTTACTATCCATTTAGTTCGTGGGTATGGGTTTGGATAGTTGCTATCCATACCCGCGAAACCCATATACCCGCCAAAAATACCCGCGAAATACCCGTGAATTACCCGCGAAATACCCGCGAATTACCCGTCAATTACCCATCAATTACCCACTATACATACATTATTAAGACTATGTGATTTGTGGTAAAAATTTGCTTTATGTTTGATATACTAATTTAATTTTAAATTTTGATTAGTGGGTGATGGATACCCACGAAGGGCGGGTTCGTGGGTACCCAACGGGTGGTGGGTGGTGGATACCCGTTGGGTGGCGGGTTCGCGGGTACCCGACGGGTGGCGGGTTTGGGTGGGGGGTGATACCCGTGGCGGGTAGGAGAAATTTTCGCGGGTATGGGTATGGATACCTACTATCCACGCCCGCCACGCCCGATTGCCATCCCTAATCTCAACCAACCCCACCACACCACACCACTCATTCAACAAATAAACATATCACTATTTCCTTCCTCGTCTCACTCACATTATATTTATTTTTAAAGGTTCCATTTAATAATCTATTCATACTATGCAATTTAATATCTGAAATTACTGTTGATGAATATACAGTTTTGGCAAACCACATATAAAGACAAATAACTACATAGATATATATACCCACCGTTTTTATTTGTTTTTTTATTTGATGGCATAGCCTGCTAATTTACTTGTATTTGGAAGTGATGAAAATATCCATGTACATCTATTTCAAAGTCCATTTGATTTGGTCCACCTTGGTGTTCTCTCTCTCTCTCTGTATCAACTCATAATTCTTGGACTAAAACTGGTCTATTTTAACATCACTGCCAACTTATATAACACATTTTTACGTTACTTCCTAATTTAGTAATGCATGCATGTTCATTACCACTTCAATCTCCATTTCAAGATAATGAGAAAGGGACCATCTAATTATATACACATACTTTAGAAACTCAGGCGCCAACTTAAATTTGCAGTAAAATTTTATTTACTGGCCCCTTCAAAATAAATATAATTGTCCTCGATCATTCGACTATTGCACGAAGATTAATTAGAACATCATTTCAATGAAAGAGAACTGAAAAAATAACACGATACATGCCTATTTCGAATTCTAAGGTCATGTTATTTTTAATGAACTGTTTTAAATACAAAGTTTTTTGTCGAACCAAATCAATTTCAAAAAGACGGAGGGAGGATGAAACCAAGCCCATGTTAATTAATATTGGGGCCATGAACTAATTATCTCTTTAAATTTTGCCAAAATATTAATTAAAAATAATAATATTATATTGTCTTGTTAGATTTGTATTTAAATATTTTGGGGAAAAAATAATGAAAAAAAAAGAGAGGAAGAGAGGTAACAAAAATATGAATAAAGAAAAGAAAGTAGGGTTTTTTAAAATAAAAATTAAAATAGATGAACCTATAACAATTCAATATTTTGTGCCCTTTATTTTTTGGGGTCCTATTCTGCAGAACTTAATAGCCCTGCTCATAGCCGATAATGGATGGAACTTTATCCGTTCAATCTTCACACATTAATTTATCTTGCTGCAACATGAAAATTGACCTAATAAACTTTTTGTTGGTCTACATAATTATAGATTAGGGGTGTAAACGAATCGACTCGAGCCGAGTATTTATAACATGCTTAAGCTCAACTCGATTCGACTCGATCGAGTTTTAATTTTTTGAGCTCGACTCGTTTAGATTCGATTGTTGGTATCATTTGAATTTTATCTCGAGCAAGCTCATTTAAACTCATTTAATAATAGAGAGATATAAACGTAAAATCATAACCTAAACTCGATGTAGACTCGCGAACCTATCGAACTGAGTATCATTGAACTCAAACTCAAACTCGACATATATAAGAATAACTCGATTAACTCATCTCGACTCAGCTATTATATATGATTCTCAATTAAAGCTACATCACTCTCAAGACAATCAATCACTCTCAAGACAATCAATACACTACCAAGTCAACTGCGATTTGATTCATAAAATTATGTGAAAAAATATTGTAGCTATGAAAAATGTGGAGTATTTTAAAACAAGATCTTAAAGGTTGTGCAGAATTAATACAAAAGTAGAACTTTTTATATATTAAACCAACAAAAATGGAGCATTAGATTTTTCTTTTTTTTTTTCTCTTTTCGAAAGGCACATGTTAATAGAGATGTGATCATACTTAGAAGGTTCCATCTGATTAAATTCCTCATACCTGATACCACCCAAAGTATCCAAATTATAATTAAAAAAAGAGAAAGGAAAATAGGTGTATAAATATTTTGATCTCAAAGTAGTTACAATGGATAATCCGACATACTTTCGCATAATAATTTGGATTGAATTGAAAGACAAAAGAAAAATGGTTAACGGATAAGCACTATGGGACAAAATTAAAACTACCCACTATGTAAAATATGCATGCTAGAAATACCCAAAAACTAAAGATGTATGTAAAAAATACCCACTTTAAAAAAAGTGGGTAACTTTTTGACTAAAAATTAAATTGTCTTCAATTCCCAATACATCTTCAACTGTTCCCTCTCTTCCCCTTTGAATCATAACCGCCGACCACCGTGTGGCGCCACCGCCTCGCCGCAGCAGCCTCCTCAAACTCAAGGACCGCCTCAAAGAAACCTTCTTCTCCGACGACCCTCTCCGCCAATTCAAGGACAGCGCAGGTAGTGACAGCAGCAGCACAGCGCTCTGTGGAGATTTGGGTTTCAAAAACAAAATAGAGGAATTTAGGGGAAATGGAGAATTAAGGCGAATTCCATAGTAGGGAGATAGGCGTCAGCGGAGGAGATGCAACTCCTTCTGTGCTTTTCAGAATTTGAGAAGATCCAAATAGCTTGCCTGAGTGCAAAGCTGCTTCTCTCCCACCACTAGAAGCTATGGAGAACTCTTGTGCTACAACCGGTGGCACAACTATTTGAGAAGATCATATTTCCAGCATGTTTATGCTACAACCGGTGGCACAACTCCATCCACGGGCGGTGATAGCATCCACCGGTGGATGCATTTTTGAACACTTGTGCCACCGGTTGTAGGACTTTTAGATAGAATAATATATGTTGAGTGTTTATTTGTGACAACCGGTGGCTAATTATGAACGGAGAGCATCCACCAGTGGTTAGGATCAACTACCGGTGAATTTTAATTTATGTTGATTCCAATAAAATGTGTAATAGAAGTGTAAGAGAATCTAACATTTTTTTATTAAAAGTGGGTAATTTCTATATGTACATTAAGGGTTTGGTTATTTTATACATGCCTATTTTGCAAAATGGGTAGTTTTACCTATTATCACTAAGCACTATTTAAGTCTGAATTAATACACATAAAAATGAGACATGTAGGCGACCATGCCACGTCACGCAGTTAAATGCGACCGGTCCAGCCGGTGAGCGGAAAACGAGGAATTCAAATAATTACGCAATTAATTAAAAAAAAAGAAAGAAATTGGTGGGGCTGGACTGGGCCGGCAGCCTTAGCTGTGTTTTGGAGTTAATACTTTTGGACTGACGACAGCTATTTTGCCTTTATTCTCCTTCTTTCCTTTCTTCTACTACCCCTATTTAATTTTATTATTATTATTATTATTATTATTATTCCTATTCTTTATTTTTCTTCATCCCAATCCTTTCTTTCGATTCTTTTGCTTTTCTTTGTTTCTCTTTTACTCCCCCACCATTTCGAATCCCCTCCAAACAATTTTCAACCTTTAATCTAAATCATCTACCAACATAGATATTGAAATCATGGTTATTATAATTTAGGGTTTTAAATCAAAATCATCTAATACGGTTTCGATTTTGAACCTTAATTTTATATGGAACTGTTTGAATTTGATTTTAATATATTAAAATCATGATTATTATGATTTAGGGTTCGAAAATCGAAATCGTCCAATCCAGTTATGATTTTTAATAGTGGATTGGAGTCCTAAAATAGATAAATCTCATTTTATATAAAATCTCGATTTGCTTGTGCGGTCTATTTAAAAAACCAAGAAGAAAAATAATAAATATTTTTATTCAAAATTTGAGTCTAAATAGACATTTAAAGGAAAAGTAATGAGATAAAAAATAAGTTCTTGCAAAACTAGTGTATATCCCATTGAAAATCGACGGATAAATATGAACTTTAAAATATTTTATATTGATGAATTATAAAAAAATAATATTAAAAATGCAATAACTTGTTTAAAAAGTAATATAAATTGATACATTATAAGAAATAAATATTATTTATCGTATATAGAATGTATTGGTAAAAAAATCATATTACATATATTTTATTTTATTAACATGATTGCAAATCCATGCTACATGAAAAATTATATCAGTTGTAAAATATAATTGTTACATTCAGACCTATCCCGTGTAAAATTTATTGGTAGATAATCACTTGATGTCGTAATTAAAAAAATGACACTTTATTTGTTAGATAAAATCAATTAGTTAACCAAATCCAATAAATAATTTTTATTTGAAAAATATTTATTTAATTATCATATAATTAATGTTACATGTATAAAAACTTATCTCTTTGGTGAGTTAAAATTAGGCATAACAATCAAGTAAAACATGTATATATCATTATTAACATGCAAAAATCTACTACATATAATTTGTCAACTAATTGTTTAAATTAAATTATAATTTAATATTAAATTGGAAAATTTTAATTAATTAACTATTTATTTTATAACTTAATAATCGAGTAAATTAAAATTTTAAATAAAAAAATATATTTTAATTTTATTTAACTCTTAATCAATTTAATATTAGTAAAATTTTTAGTAAATATTAAAATCGATAGTGAATAAAATTGAAATTCAAGATAAATATGAACAATTGTTTGACAAATTTAACAATTGCCTAAATTAAAATTTTCAATAAAATTAAACTGTGAATTTAAAAGTTTAATCGGTAAGAAATTTATTATTAATGAAACAATTTTTTAGTAAAAATATTATATGTTTTATTTATTAAATTATATGAATTGATAAATATTCTAGATTTTATTTGATGAGTTCTATGTATTAGAGAATAGAAATATTATATATTTTATTTGACTGAAATTTTAATAAAAATATTAATAAAATAATTATTAAATAAAAATCAAATTATATATTTCATTATACATATTTAGATTCTTTCTAAATTATTGAATTATATTTATTGCAATGCTGATTACAATTATGATTTATTACTATATATAATATATTAATTTTTGTCGGAAAAATTGTGATTTTGTCACATCAACCTTGAATTGAGAAGAGAGCTCCAATCCTAGTGCTTTAATATATTATATATATATAGAAGATTTGTTTTTAACCAAAATTTCAGTCTGATTTTGCTTCTCTTTCATTTCTTTGTTGAGGATTTCATCCTATATTTTGATGTAACCGCCATTTTCCAATAGTAAGACAATATATCATTTCAAGCCATTTTCTTACACTAGGAAAATATTATTTATTTTGAGAAAAATTAAATTGTTGGAATCTAGAAATATATAGCACGTCAGATACATGAAATAACAAATAATTAATTATATTTCCCAAATTAGTTGAGTGAGTGTTTCACATGAAAGACGACTACTTAATTTTATACATAAATAAATCTGTTAAATTAAAGCACTACTCCAGTTAGCGCAGCGGCGTTCCACTTTGATTTTGGCAAAGAGAAAAACTAAATAAAGAGTAGTTGAGGGACTTTTGTGCAAACGTGTAATAGCGCACGTAACTTCGTGCGAGTTTCCTCCGTATTATCGCCGTGCTCTAACTCAATCTCGACCGTCGATTTGAATCGCGAAACCCTAGGCCACCCACTATATATTTTACTTTCAAACCGAAATTCAATTTACAAAAATCCACATAATAATAATAATAATACTAATAAAAAAGTTTGAAATTGAAAAAAAGAAAGGAAAGGAAACAACTCGTTTTCCTCTCTATCCCCATCCTCTCCCCTTACACTTTATCCCAGAATCCTATTCCTGCAATTAATTCCATGGGAGCCATGGCGAACAATCCGACGGCGTATGCCGGTTGGGAGGAGGTAACGGTGTCCATCGAGAAAGGGCGGCGGGAGATTCGCTATTACCTCAAGCGTTGCGGCGGCGGCGGCGGCAGAGATCTGGTGGTTGTTGGTAAGGAAAAGAGCTCCAGGCATATGTCGTATCGTTATACGATTAAAGATGACAAATTAGTGCTCCCCG
The DNA here is from genome assembly GCA_026898415.1 of Leonotis leonurus. Taxonomy (NCBI): domain Eukaryota; kingdom Viridiplantae; phylum Streptophyta; class Magnoliopsida; order Lamiales; family Lamiaceae; genus Leonotis; species Leonotis leonurus. Next base: position 1,492,818 of record JAPKLX010000062.1, read on the forward strand.
ATTTGAACGGCGCTTCCAGGTTGAAGTTGAGGTCGAGACGAGAGGTCGTCGACTGGCTGGAATCAATTATTTCAGGTGCTCTTCATAATTTTTTGTGAGTTGTATTTTTTGGGTGATTTGGTTTTCTCCTTGAAATTTGATTCTTGGACCGAAAGTGGTTCCTTTTTCTGGTTATTGAGTTAGTACCTAGATTCTTCTTTTTTTTTTCCTCTTATCCCATTGACATGTATTCAAATAAATTTAGTTTCCCGTTTTGCTTGTAATTTTTATTTTGATTGTTTTCTGCTGTTATATGTTGACTGTAGATCTGGCCATATCAGTTTCTACTATGTGATTTTCTTTGTGAACTTATAAGATTTCCCCCTTTTTTTTGGTGCTGACTAGAAAAGGCTGGGTTGTTTCTCCCCACACCTCCGATTTATGTTTTCGTGCCGGATTCGGTTTGGATTCTTTCTTATACTGATCTGATAATAAACGCCATAAAATGATAAACTTTTTTTATATCTAGCCTAAAACTACCTATTCACGGATGTAAAAGATCAAATAATATAAGTCGATGGGGGCGACTTTTCTGTATATTTGAAAGATTCATTTTTTAGGGTAAAAATAATTTTTGGGGAACTTTTATTCTTTGGTCATGTTTTATTTTCAGTTGGTTCAGATTTTCACTTCTAGGGCTGAGCCTTCAGGAGATGTTTGATCTAGATTTTCATTGATGGAATTCATTAGTGGGGTTAAAGCTCCTGTCTTTTTTACTTTCTGATTTGAGAGGCCTGATTAATTTCCAGTGTTTAAATTTATTTCACGACGTTAATTATATTTTGAGTTGCTAAACGGCTCTATTCCCTTTCTTCATTGTTTTTCTCCGTTTTTGAGACTATGGAAAAGCTTCATCATCTTTAACCTCCACGGGAATTCGGGATCTGCCGGAAACAAGTTTTAAAAAGCTATTAATATTTACACATACTATCGTACTTTTTTTTTGTATATTTCACAAAAGGAAGTTGTTCAATAGGTTATCTCCTGTGTCAGTTGAGTGTGGTTTTCTCGACCTCATGGTTTTGGCGTGTTTTTCTCCTTTTGCTGTTTCATTTAAGTTTTTCTTTAATTATTGTGATTGTAGCCTACTTAGGTTAACTCTGCCTTTTGAACGGATCTAGATTATACCTTTTCCTGAATAGTACCCCTATCCTTTTCTTCGTGACGCTTCGAATTCATTTGGATCTGGAAGTTGTTTTGAAAGTTTCACGAGAATTCTCATTTCTTTGCCCTGTTTTAACCTTTCTCTTTCTCAAACATGAATTCATTCATTGTCTGAATGGCTGTGGTGCTAAAAAACTGACTATAATCTGGGCTGCAGGAATTTTAAGCCAATTTCTAAGAGCTGGTTGAGGGCATCCAAGTCCTGTTCCTTTCCTAGGTTAACATCTAAAAGATCTCTTGAGACCAATATTCTCTTCTTAATCTTCTTCTTTTCTTGCTTTTATTTGTGGTCATCATAGTTTGGTTGTTTAGGAGAGACGTGTGAGATGTACTGTTGAGTTTAGAACACTTTGTTTTCTGTATGCTTTCTTTCTGTAATGCAATACACAGCTTCGTCGATTGTTGTCAAATTTAGTAAAGCTTCTAGCTTATGTTTCTATTTGGTTGTGCTCATGGTTTGTTTCTTGTTTCAGGTGAGCAGTCTAATAGTTCTAGGCAATTTGGAGGTGGGATGAATAGAAATTTGGATGATGATGTTATTGAGGTTAGTTGTCGTTGTTGTTTTGTTCATATACAATATTTAATTTTTCTATTGTTAGTGATTAACTTGGTTTATGATACTTTTTGCATAATAATCCAGGATGTAATGAAACAGAAGTTAGATCATCCTAAGGCTGAATCCACATGGTTAGGCTCTTCCTGGACTTGCCGGAAAAGACGGACACATTATCAGTCATTCTGTCGTAATGGTGCCGTAATTTCAGTAAGCACAATTCCCTAATGTGTTGCTTTTACTGTCTATGCCATACTTATCTTCATGTTTTGTGCTTTAATAACTTTCTAATGCTTTTGTTCATTGATTTTCTTTTTTACTTGCAGGCTCAAGAATTTGTGTTTGTATTGGCTGAAGAAGGCAAAAGACTTGTTGCTTACTTAGATGATATGTATGAAGATACCAGAGGCAACAAGATGGTTGTGGTACGATGGTTTCACAAAATTGATGAGGTTGATTTTGTTTTGCCTCATAACTATAATGACAGAGAGATTTTCTTTTCTCTTTGCCTTCAAGATCTCAGCATAGAATGCATTGATGGACTAGCAACCGTTCTCAGTCCAGAGCATTATGAGAAATTCATAAGTGAAGCAACACATACGGTGTTGATGCCTTTTGTGTGCTCCAAACTGTTTGACAGTGATGATGTCGAGCCATTTGACATAACACGAATCAAAGGTTATTGGAAGCAGGAAATATTTAGGAAATCAAATAGATACGTAAGTGAGGCTGTTGGGTCAAGACCTAACAAGAGAATTCGCTGGTCTAAAGAGAGTGATCTATGCTTGAAGTTCCCTTGCAGTGGAGCTTCTGTTGAGACCAAATTACAAGTTTGCAGTGGCACTTATCCTGCCTGTAAAAGAGGACTTAAGAAAGGCATTAGGAAGGAACAATGCTCGGTTTCTTTGTCTGGTCAACATAAATCTATACCATGCAAGTCTGAGCAATATTTGGCTGTTGGTTCTGAAGTTGAGGTGCTTTCTCAAGATAGTGGCATCAGGGGCTGCTGGTTCAGTGCATTGATTATCAAGAAAAACAAGGATAAGGTCAAAGTGCAGTACAAGGATGTCAAGGATGCAGTTGACGAATCGAAAAATCTTGAGGTAATAGTCAGTATTCATTTAGTTCTTTAATTGTTAAGCTAGTAGTTTTTGTTTCATGTAATTTATGACTCTTCCATCACTCTGCAGGAGTGGATCATGGCATCTCGAGTAACAGGACCTGATGCGGCTGGAATTCGTTTTTCTGGGAGGACCATCGTTAGACCTAAACCCAACCTGTCTTTAGAAAAGAGAAAGCTATCAGGTGTGATAAATGTTGGTGCTGTTGTTGATGCTTGGTGGCATGACGGGTGGTGGGAAGGAGTAGTTGTGAAAAATGAATCTGAAGATAGGATTAATGTTTACTTTCCAGGTGCATATCATCGAGTCTTGAGTCCTTTCTGTTATCATTAGTTTTGCTTGAAATAAATGTATACTAATATGAACATTATCCTTGAAACAGGGGAAAAGCAAGAGTCTACATTCCATGCTGGTGATTTGAGGCATTCAAAGGAATGGTTTGATAATGGGTGGCAAAGTATCAAGCAAAGGCCAGATATTGTCTCGATTCTCTGCGCCACTGACAAAACATCTGATTTAAGCAAAGATGATTTGCCATCATCAGAGAACAAAGTTCTAGTTGCGCCCTTGAAGAGTGACAGGTTGCCTGAAAAGGTGATTAAGCCCGATGAGACAATGCCAATCCCTGTTGACAAAAGGCCAGTTGAGTCTCAACTCATCAGAGACCTCACTAAAGATTGTATGCTTGCCCAGCTGAAATGGAGAACATCAGGGAAACGAAGCCGTTGTCGAAGCCCTGTCAACAAATCCGGTGTGGAAGCAAGATTTTCAACTGTTGAGTTCTTTGTAAATGGATCCCTGAAGTTAGATTCGGACAACTGCAAATCTTCTAGAGATTCTCGCTTCAGTTCATCTGTGGGGACACCGGTGACTAACTTGGTAATGTCGAGGTGATGTTAGTAATATTTACTGGATTAGTTTAGTTCTTTGCTGATGTGTGGTGGTTCAATCATTTTGTACATTCTTGATGGAGTTGAAGCTGACTTAGGGAGTATATTTGTTTGTATCTTGTGGAATGTATGTTCGAAAAATCGAGAGGCGAAATCGGGGACGCCCTTTTATAATTTAGGGTGGCCTGAGTTGCGGTATTGCCCTCAGATCAAAGGCAGTTTTGTTGTAGGAAAGAAGCTTTAGGGTTAGTTTTATCTTGATCTCTTTCGATATCTTTTGTAGACTTGTAATTATTTTCTTCAAATTGTCAGTTTTGTTATTGTCATCAGAAGCATTGAATTATTTTCTTTCGCCATTTTCCCATTTTCTGCTTACATTTCAGAAGCCTAATAGATAATTAATTATTGTTTTGGAAAAATATTACTCTCACTCCAAATCAGCGTGAATCCGCATGGAGGTTAAGAAAATAACAATGATATGTTTGAATAAATTAGGAATGATATATTTTAATTTTTTTTTTTTTAAAAACGATCACTTTTACTTTTATTGGGGCGAGAATAAATTAGGAATGATATATTTTAAATTTTTTTTTTCATTTTAAAAAAACGATCACTTTTATTGGGACGATAAAAGATAAAACTAATTTACTAATTTTAGTGGGAGATAGTTACTACTTTGTTCCTTTCACAAATAGTCTCGTCGGTTTATTATATTGGGATAAGGGGCGTATAACCCCCTAACCTTTGTAACTAAAAGCAAAAACACCCTTAAGGTTTGTTTTGGTGCAATTTGCACCTTCCTTAAACTTTTATAGTGCAGATTAGTCCAACTTTTGATATTTTTAATTAAATTATGATTCTAATATTTATTTTGATATTATTTGAAATGAGTACAAGGATTAACTTTTTAAACGAGTATGAAGATTTAATGTAAAAACTATATTTAAATAACGTAAAATTTATCGTGACGGGTTCAACCAACTTTGATTATAAATGTACAAACACGTACCCGACCTGAAAGTTTCTCAAATTTCAATCCCGATTTTCATTTCGATCCCGAAAAAATCGGAACTCGAATCAGAACCGAAAAAGTCTCAAATTCTGATCCCAAACTCTCACCCTAGCTATATATCACCAATCTGAACTCATCACGATAAATTTTATATATAATATATTTTTTAATTAAAAAATATAAATAATTACAAATTACTATAATAAAATTATTATTTATAAAAAAATATCAAAAATTGAAAACGCTTATCAATATCCAATATTTTAATTTTATAAATTTTTGAAAAATCATATAAAAAATTATATTATATAAAATTTATCGTGACGTGTTCAAGGCACATATATATATATATATATAACATCACACTCGATTCGGGTACAAATGTATAAATCCATACCCGTTTCCGACCATGATATTATTCCACCGATATTCTAATACATATTTATTAGAATGTGATATTTACAATGTTTATATGATCAAAATTTACTATCTATACAATATCAAAGAAGAACATAAAGGAGTTGTGAACGAGTATGTGTTTGTATATTTATAGTCAAGTCGGACTGAACCCGCCAAATGATAAATTTTATATAGAATATATTTTTTAGTTACAAATTTTACATTAAATATTCGTACTCGTTTGAAAAATTAATACTCGAATTCATTTCAAATAAATCAAAAAAAATGTTATAATTATAATTTATTATAAATATCAAAAGTTAGACTAATTTGCACTACAAAAGATTAAGGAGGGTGCTATTTGCACCAAAACAAACATTGAGGATGTTTTTGCTTTTAGTTAGAAAGGTTAAGGGCCTATATGCCCCTTATCCCTATTATATTTGGCCCTACCACTACCAATAATGAAGTCTTGCTCAAAGTAGAAATTATAATACTCACAAAAAACTACAATTGCACATTTACTCAATTAAAATATGAATAGTAAATAAATATTAAATTTTTAGCACAAATAAAAGTTTATTATTTTTTATATTTTAATTAAATATATTAATTATGATATATTTAATTTTTATTTAATATAATATAATAAAACATAAATAAAGCATAATCTATTTGTACATATTGTTAATAATAATTGTAATAAATCAGTTACTGCCGCAGCTCTTGCTATATAGTACTCCATATGTTTCATTAATAACGACTCATTTGATTTTTACACGTATATCAATAAACATATAAAAAGTGTACTATACAAAAATTAAAAAACAATCTATGTGTTAAATTTTACCTAATAATAAAATGAGTCATTAATAATGAAACATCCAAAAATGAAAAATAGGTTGGTATTCAAGGTCGTGCAAGAATTAAAGATTATGCAAAACCCAACCAACAAAAAATTTAAGTACATAGAATCTTCTTTCTCTCTCTGTCAAATCGTCACCGTGTAATGAAGAATGATGATATCTCCACAACTTACTAAATATAATTAAATAAACACATGACCGATTTCTTGTTTGCCCAAGTCATTATTTTTCATTAAATTCTACATTTCTATTTCAAGAATAAAATGTTGGTTACTAAGTTCAGAAATTTCTCAACTAGCCAAATCAAACTAAGCTATCCTAACCTAATCTAATGTTTTACCTATCATTGTTACCTAATCTCAAATTGACCTGATTGCTTTAGTACAGCTAATCAATGGTAAATTGAAAAGTTTAGTCTTCAAAGCAACCTTAGCCTAATAATTATGTGTGAAGAAATTAAAGATTTCAAGCCATGTGGGGGCTGCCTTCATTACACTTCTTTTGTCAACTCAGAACACATTTTCACCACTTACCCACACCAACACACAAACACACACACACACATATATATGTATATATCCTCAAATCAGTGTGTGTGGTTTTTATCTCAAACTAAAGTCCCCCATATCTGTGAGAAAATGGCCTAGTCCCATCATTGTTGAGAGTGTTGGCAAATCTTTTTTATTGGCACCACCAACATAAACAAGATGAAAATGGGGCTTTCCACTATTCGTCTTTATTTGTGAATTGTGATCTTGGTTTTCTTTTTTTACTTTGTGAATAGTAATTGGCATGTCGTTCGGGAGATGGAAGAAGGGAGAGGTGCCTTTGGCCGGTTTTCACCGCCGCCTCCCCTCAGAAACCACCCTCGCCGCCGTCGAGTCATTAGCCTTACCTCTCGTCAGTTATTCATTTCTTCCTCACTTTCTTGAACTTTTTCTGATCATAAGGTGGTGCTATTGCTTAGCTTTTGTTTTGTGTGTGTGTGTGTGAATTTAGGTGCAAGAAGTGGTGTTTCTGGCCGATTTTCGATGTCCAAAGTGCCAGCAAAGAGTGGCTGAGATTATGGCTAAAATGAATGGTACGTAAAAGCTTATTTATTTCACTTGCTTTCAGTTCGTTCCACCACCACTTGCGGCGGTGGATGAGCAACGCCGCCGCTTTGTTTTGGCCGTAGTTAGTGGAATTCCTCATAGGATTCTTCTCTTTGCCAATAATAAGTTGGGATGGTGGCCCTTTTACTTCTAGTCAATGTAAACTTGTTCTGTATAAAGTGGAAGAAAAAGTTAACTTTTCCTTTCTGGGCTTAATTTATTTTTCTTGATATATGATGTCTCACTGAATTTGGTATTCTTGATGATTAATTTTTTCTATAAATTAATTTTATGAGTTTTTGGTAGGGTTATAATTTGGGTTAGGGAGTTGGGACTTTCTCGTTCCCGACCCGTGTTCTGAAATATGTTCTGAATATTTCAGGACCGGGACCGGGACGGATATTGAGTATTTACAAATTTTCGGGATTCTGATCAAGCTCTCGATTTTCCGAAATTAATTTTAAAATTCGAGAAATTTAGTTCCGTTCGAAAATTTTGGTCTCATTTGGAATTTCGGGACTATTTGAGTCTTTTTTTTGGGATCAAGACTTAAAATTTTCTAACGGTCCCGAAATTCCGATCACAACGGGGACCAGGACCAAAAATTTTATATTTTTCAGGATTGGGACTGGTCTCGTCATGATTCTCACCCCTAATTTTTGGTATAGCCGAAACCTACAATTTCCACCCTTCCTTTTTTGTCTAATTTAATTACTTACCTACTAGATTCCAAGATTTTAGTATAGTGACAAAGAATCACAGCTTGTAAGACAGCTATTTTCTTATGGCAATGGATGTTAACATGCCTTAGATGTCACATGAGTACAACGACTATATTTCATCCAAAGTAGCATGTGAAAAATGGCTCAAATTTTTTGTTTTATGCAGGAGAGACTCAATCAGTGGTGATTAGTGTTTTGGAGAAGACGGTAACGCTGACGTGTACATATCCGACCGGTGAAAAACCGGCTGACCGGCTACTTGCTGCACGAGGAAGTTCGTGGAGCAAGACTTCTATACTCTTGCGCCTCTTTCGCTCTTCCTGCAGTTGACTCCTAACTCAAACATTTGACACACCAAAATGAAATCTATAACTCACACATATATTAGTATCTATTGCCTGCCACTTTTCTAGATGTGTAAATACTATTATGTCACAGTTCAATAATGCTTGGGTCATTGATGATTTACTTTGTCGAAATAGAATTCCAATTCCAACTTTTCTGATAGAATTTTTTAGTTGTCACAATATAAATACATCCACTATATAAATATGATTCACTGTATGGTAATGAGGATAAATGTCAACTACAATGCCTGCTGCATAAAGATGAGAAGAGATCTCCTCAGGATGAAATGTACGACCCTATGTGCACACATGACATAGAAACACTGGATATAACATAAATGCTTTGTTTTGAAGAAATCGAAACGCATTTGATGGAGAAGCAACATAACAAGGTAACGGTGTGGTGTGTGGAAGATTCGGTCTGGCCAATCTAGGGATAAAAGATAAGGAAGAAACTGAAGCGCAGAGTTAAGATTTTTGAAATTAAACTTTGTGCTAATGTTAATAGTTTGGTTTTAAGAAAGAACACGTGCCGGACCGAGAATCGGTAACTGAGTACCAATTTGTTGGTTAATAATTTAATTATCGGTTTCTACAATTTTAAAAATTAACGGTATTTGAGTAATTGTTATCGAATTGGAGTTGGATCGGGTATCAATTTATTATATTACATAATAAAAATAAAACAAATTAAATTTATTTAATATTTATATTTATTAATATTTTATATTTTATAAAGTATTGTTGGACTGAATTTAAATATATTTATGTGAAAATGTTGTTAGAAAAATATTCATGTCAAATTGTTAGTCTTAAATTATTTTTAGAATTAAAAAAAGAAAAAAATATTGCAATAAAAAATTAACCAGTTCCTTAATTGGTTCAACCGGTAACGGGGTAAGCGGTTGAAGCGGTAGCTCCGATACCCGATTTTGTGAGACCATTTTTCAATTCCCGTGACACCCCTATTAATGGTCATATTGAACACACACCTTATTTTTTAGCACAATCTTTGTTGGAGAATTGAGATTTATAGAAGCGAATATAACTAAACAACAATGAACACGACGATGTACGTAAATCAAGCATACATCCACGGAAGAAAAATAAAGCCTTTCAATATCAACAATAATGATTACAAAATTGCAAACAAGAACTCTCGAAACCTCTCTTTCTTTTACATCTCGTTTCTTGCTCTATCTCTCTCTGTGTGTATAAAAATGAAGATTACAGAATGAATACAAGTGTTCTTACAATCCGCATATACCTATCTTATATATACATATATATATTGCTATTAACAATATCCAATAAAATATGACAGTTGTACATACTGCTTTCAACATAATAACTGCATCAAACTGACTTTCAGTTGATCCATCGACATGCCTTGATAGCACCAACAACGATCTGCTCATTAGCATTCAGTCGACTTGATCCAAAATGATCTGCTCAGATCATTTCTTCACATCGATCTGTACGGAAACTACAACTCGACACCACTTGATAACATGCTCGGTAAAGACCAGATCGATAGTTGATATGTACAGACATTCTACTGTCCTGTGCATGGATCTCAATGCTAAGACCGGATGATCTTCAATGCTTCTGATCACACTCAACAATCATCAGTTTGATTACATGGATTTTACTCAACCTTGATTTTTTCCCACCAGCTTGCTCTCGATAAATATTAATATAAGATCAACATCATATTATAATTCTTGGATTAATTAATGAAAGTAAAAGATTACTGGACATTAATTAAATGGATTATTAAAGATATGATTGGACTTCTTCTTATGTTGGAAGGTCTAGGCCTATTCCCTTTTAAAACCCTGAAATAACCCACAACACATCTATAAATAAAGAGGGAGTGGGTTGGCCAATTTCATGCTTCAACTAGGGAAAGAAAAATCAACCAACACAAGTCTTCATATTTGTTATATTTTTGAAACTTAGACATGCCAAACCTTGGTTTCGGAACCTCCCATTTCGATAAACTCCAACAAATTATTCTTCCATAGAATAGTTGCATTGTAGGTGAGGGCCATAGGTTAGAAGTCTCGGAGGTCGGATATTGTTCGTGTTCCCAGAGCGGATTGTTTGTAGCCGACAATACAATTCGTCTCTCCTCAACATCAACTTGGGCCATACATAAGGAGAATGTATAAATTCGACCCTTAGAAGCATACATATGATCAATTTTCGCTTTATATCTTCTATGTTTATGTGGTATAATATTTGCTTTTAAAATTGCATGCATTTTATTTATTTATTAGACATGTGAATCCTACAGAATTGTAAGTCCATCATCCAAGTTCCATCAATATTCTCTTAACTAAATGAATTCTTCCAGAAGGACATTTATGAATAAAGTGTGCAATAATTATATTTGGGGTAAGTTTTTGTATTATTGTAACACACAAAACATTTGATGTAACTCCCCGCATAAGGGGGGTCTATGCGGAATATGAATTTAGTGAAATAAAATTGGAAAATGTTTCAAAACGAGAAATAATAATATAACAATTGAAAAAGAAATGAAAAACTTCAGGAGTCATGAACAAGACTCTCGATGAGGCCCTCCTCGTCACCAGCTAATCACCGTCCTCCTAAAATCCATTAAAACATTTGGAAATAAGATTTTAGACCGAGTACTAATGTACTCCGTGAATTTCTTGTCCCCCTTTTAGTGAAAATAACATAAATATTTTATGTAAAGAATATTATATGCACAACCATATGTCGCAAGACGTTTTATAGATAAATTTCAACATGCGCATATGAAAACATACATTTTACCATCATGTCGAGATCATTGCCATTCCTACTCATTCATCGTGTTCCTTACTACGACTGGACGGGGAAAATCAAAGTCTTTCGCGAATAATTCTCTTTTGCCAAGATTGAGGATCCTGGCCAAGGTCACTCATTTCACACTTTCCATGCACACTACCTTGGCCGAATCCGATGCAAGACACAATTGTTAACTTAAATGATTAGCAAAACCAATAAATGGGTACAGTAATACTGATCTGTCACATTTAAGATATGCATCAGCAATACAAAAACTTGGAATATATATGAATGATTTCAGGTAAAAAGAGTGCAATTGGTATAAAATAGGAAATGATCATATCAATTTATTTTCATAGATCCAACGGCTGATATGAATCCCATAAAATTCGAAATTGATCATTTTGGACGCGTTGCATTGTTAAACAACAATGCAATGAGGGTAAATCTGTCCATTAATATATTGACGGCTTATGGATTATATTCAAATTTATCTCCATCTCATATATTACGGAAACCAACTAAAGTAAGTTACTTAAACCACACTCTAACTACCAAAATCAATTACATTTTGCAAAAAAATCTCAACTTCACCGGTTTTGGTGGATATTTAAATTGATATGAATCTCATAAATTAGGCAACTGCAATAAGGAAAGAGAAAACCGTCGTTTGTTTATTGTTGCATTGTATAGTCACATATTTTGCATTAAACATATATGTAGTGTTGCACTGTATAGTTACGCAATTTGCATTACATATATATATATATATATTATACTACCATTGAATTTTGGTAGTTGGAGAAATTTATGGAATAGCATAAACTTTCAAAATATTTGAAAATCCCCCTAATTTTGAATTACAAGAATTTTAATTGGGAAATGCAACCGCAAACCACTCCACCGCATGCAATACCGATTTACGTCATTTTCATTCCAATCAAATGTCTGATGCATTATGTTATATTTATTGATGCATTGTATTCTGTAAAGAATTATAAATTGGACAACACTGAAATATTTCATTCTAATCTAAATGTCGATGCAATTTACATTTATATATTAATGCAATTCACATGTATGTGTAGTGCAACAAAATATTATTAATCAAAATAATATTGCAATTTCTACGTATATGACAATGCAATCTCAATTTTAACCTTGAGCAACAACAGAATCACAATATAATGATCTTAAACTCGTTGAAATTGAGAACTCCATCGTCGTTAGATCAAAAAATTGAAAGATCAAGATCACTTCTTATTTCCTTCTAAAAAATCACTTTCTATATGATCTACATCATATATATATATATATATATATATATAAGAATGAATAAGAGCCATAGATTTTAAAAATGTATACGGTCAGATTTGATGCAATAAAGGAAATAATAGAATTATGCAGAAATTTTAGATTAGCAATAAGGGTAAAATAGTGAGGTGCATTTTACCATACTTATTACTCCCTCCGTCCCAGCTGAGATGTCCCAATTTCTATTTTGGGACGTCCCAGCTGAGATGTCTCATTTCCACTTTTGGGTGGAAAATAAGGAAAAAGTAAGGTAGTTGGAGAAAGAGGAAAGTGGATAGATAGGAATTAAAGTGTTAAATTAAAGTTATCTTGGTTTGCGGTGCGAAAAGTTATGGGACATTTAAGGTGGGACGGAGGGAGTATATCCCTAGTTTTTCGCTTTTCCAAAAACTTTCCTACCATGATATGTTATATACTCCCTCCGTAACAATAAACATGACACAAAATTTTTGGGCACGGTTATTAAGGAGAATGTATAAAGTAGTGTAAGAGTGATAAAGGTGGTAGAGTCCACACCTTTTTAAATGGATAACTTTTACTATTTTAGGAATGTATCAAGCTTAGTGGGACGTCCAAATAAGGAAATTGTGTCAAGTTTAGTGGTACAGAAGGAGTATTTTATAGGGTGATATGCACATAATTTTATCTTATAAATATATAACTATGTGGTGGAAGTAAAGGTTGACGATAACTTTATGCAACAATATAAACTCATATTAATTTCCAATTAAGAGAATATATTATTTTTATGCATATTGATGAGAAATCTATGCAACAATATAAATATGGAATAATTCTTTTACCGAGTTTTGTAAGAAAACATAGTTTCTTCAATAATTTGGATGATTTTTCGATTAATGATGGAAAAATTATTGTGCATTTATATGAAGCTAATTTTATAATAAATTCGTAGTAAAGTGTTTATGCATTTTAATATATATAGATCGGGTCACTCTATTTCTTAGATTTTTTATGCATAATTTATGTATTACTAATGCATATAAAGAAATAAATCAATGCGGTTGTTTTAAATTGTTAATGTTATATTCAATCTTTTAATGATCAACCTATATATTTAATATGAAATGTTCGTTTTTTATTAACTTGAAATTTGATCAATGCCAGCATATAAGATTAAGTTTAATATTTTCTTGTTATTTAATATAATACACGTTTTCATCTTAATTCAGTTGACAAATTATTATTAAACATGTTGAATATGCATGTTATTTGGAAACAATTGTATATTAAGTATTTTGTAAATTTTGTTGGTGCTACAATATTTTCTTGTTATTTAATATAATACACGTTTTCATCTTAATTTGCGTAAGAAGTAATGCATTGATGCATAATTTCAACTTTATTATGCATAATGAATACTAAAATGTTGCATTGTGTGATGTGAAATTGAAATGCATAACTATATGCATTATGTGTAATTTGATAATCCATTATGTATATATACCGTAATGCATAATATATTATACAGTGATGCATTATGCAAAAGAGATCAAAATAAATTAACATTTTGAGTATATAAAAAGCTTCTCTATGAACATGCGTGTCAAATGTTGATGCACAATAACTAATGAAGTGATGCATGGAAATGCATATTTTATGCATTTCAATGAATTCAATTTGATTAGATTATGTACTTTTTTTTTAATTCGGGTTAACTATCTTTCAATTATGATTTATTCAATGCATGTTGATTAGGATTTCTTCTGTTACTATGATTAATTATTCAATGATTAGGAATTGTTCTATCCTAATTGAAGTCTATAAAATTATTCTTATAGTTCCAAATAAGTACTTATAATAACAATAAAAATACATATGATGTATTAACATGCAATGTAGCAAATCATTTTGAATTAGTGCTTAACAAATGAAAAGGAAAAGAGCATTAGTAGATGTTTATGTGTAATGTATAATATTAATTTAAAATTTTGATAGATCATAACATTATATATAGTGAATGGCTTTATCTATATAATTTTCAGTTAGTGTGTGTTATTTCCATCTAGCACATGATCCAACATAATGTATATTATAATTTGCTCTAATTTAAAGTAATATTGAAATAAAATTATCATATATTTTTTTTAATTTAAAGTTATTTATTTTTTTTATAATATTTATATTAATTTGTATATTCTATTTATTTTTATACATTACGAGCCTCTCATGTTGCACTAAATAGAAAATTGAGTTTTGTACAAATATTATATTGTTGCATAAAATAATTTAATAAAAAATTGCCTAGATATAAGTGATGGATTCTTATTAAAAATCCGTCCAATTTTATTGAACTTATATAGAAGATTATCATAGTTTTACCATTTATAAAATTTATCAAATCCCATTATTTAATCCCATTATTTAATGATGTAATCGATTACATTTAGTTTAAAGTTACAATATTAATCCTCATATTGTATAACCATATAAATTATATTAGAAAATTAGACTTTAATATTAGCCATATATCATATTAAATTGAAGGATTGTATCTATATATTCTCATTTCTCACCTAATATCTCATTCTCATTTGATCCATTCCACATATATATATATATGTATATATATATATATGTGTATATATATATATATATAGCAAACATTTATAAATCATGTAATTAATTATATAACTATATTTTCATTAATTTTGAAAAGAGTGTTCGTGATATGCATGATGAGTGTGGTCATATAAGTCATGTAAACACATATCAAGTTTAAGATCATTCATAAAATGAACTTAAGTACATATGAATTAAGGTAAAAAATTATATAAAGATTTATGTCATATATATCACACATACATAACATCTCACAATATGTTTCTAAAAACATATACTATAATTTAAGGTAAAAAAATATAATACTTTCATTAACAAGTTTAATGCAGATTGTTCATGTAAATTAGTAGACTTTGAAAGATCATAACTATCGACTCACATATCATTAGAGACAATAATTTATCAATATAGAAATCTAATGAAGTCTACTTTTTTTTTTTTAAACTATAGTGAAAGAATATTAAGTGAGACATAAATTATTTAAAGTTTACCTAAGGTCTGCCCAAAATATTTGTAAAATACTTTAAAAATGTGTATATTTATTTAAAAGTTTTGAAAATTTACAGATAATATTAATATGTAGTAAATGAGATTATGTAAAATTTTTAACAAAGGAAAATTATTAAGACCCCATGAACGGAAACAAATAGTTCACTCATGCTGTGACCAAATTTCAAATTCATGCGACGTTTTTAGAGGATTAATAAAACTATCAAACCAACTTGGTATGATTACTTTCTATATATTCTAATATTTCCAAAATTGTTTTATATGGATCACACCTTATACAAACCCATGAACGGATGAGACAAAGTGTCACCACTTGCAGAGGTTTTCACTTCAATACAGTCAACTTCAAATATTTTTCGAAATTTACAAACATTATATATGGCTGAAAATTAACACTATTTCTATTCACATAATAAGATTTTCACGTAAATATTTTCATTATAAACGGATAAGTAAATCATATCGAAACAAGCTACATAAGTTATTGAAAAACAAGGGGATAGACAATATTTCAGGTTTTTCATAGTTGAGTGAGCTACTTCACGTATTTTTTAAAAATATCAAACAAACTTAGTTTTGTCTTAAATTTGGTATAAATACAGTTCACATAGTAAGATTTTCATAGAAAGGTTTTCACCACAAATGGAGAAGTTTAACACTGTGAAACCGATAGAGAAATATATTGAAAAATAAGCGGCAATTTCTCATATTCTACTTATTCACTTTCATTTTTCTTCTCATAAAACCTTAAAGATTTGAACTTTATCATAGAAAAATGTTTATAAAATATACATAATTCATCTTAAGCTAAGGGGGAGAGGTGTATGATTTTTATAAGCTCAAACTTAAGAATACAAGTTGGTAAACAAGGTATACCTCAAGTTATACCTCTCCTTCTTCAACTTTGATTAATGGAAGATGGAAGACTCTTCCTCTTCCTATCTCAATAGCTTGGATGGGGAGGTGAAACTTTTAGGTGTTGGTGGCAGATGGAGGTGTAGCTTGATGCTTGGTGAAGGTGATGGTTGGGTAGAAGGTGATAGTTTGGTAGAGATTGAGAGTTGAAGCTTTAGTTTTGAGCTTCAATGGTGATGTGAGGGATGAATGTTGCAGCAAAAGTGGAGAAGAGAGTGAGAATGCAAGAGTGTTCAATGAGGGTGTGTGGAGAAGAGAGGGTGAGGACAATGTGGGGAAGAAGAATATGTTTTCTCACAACAAATCTCTCTCAAATCCTAATTATTAAGCCTAAGTGTAGAGATGTGTAGTATGTTTTAGATATATTTAGTGTAAATGTATTGTCCATTTCAAATCTTCCTTGAGAATCTCTATTAACACACATATATACACTAATATGTAAATATATAAACACATGCATGCATACTCTCTCTATATATATGTACGTGTGTGTGTGTATATATACACTCATCCATGTTCACCACACACACTCACACATATATATACATAGGGGTAGGATCCAATGAGAATCAGTTCTTATATATGAAATAAAACATATACATGATATACATTATTTGGATGCTTTACATGTACAATCTTATTGCATAATTTGATAATGCATTTTTATTCGTTAATCAATGCATTATAATTTCAATATTTTTTATGTATAAATTTGATGCATAATGAATCTGGACCATAGATTTTACAAAGATCAATGGTCCAAATTGGTTCGTAATTCCTATTTATGGATTAGTTCTCATATATATATATATATATATGAAATGGATCAAATGAGAATACAATTTTAGATGAGAAATGATAATGAATTAAGACCATTTATTTATTAGATTGGATGATTAAGATTATATCTAATTAATTGATGTTAAATTTGTTTCTAACTTATTTCACTTAAGTTACTCGCAAGAGAACGAGGTCTTTATAGATTAAGAAGTTAACCCTAGTTGTATTCTCAAGGAATGCTAAACAGGGCTTCATCTACGTTGTTGAACATAAAACAATTAAAAGAATTGGGGTTTTAATAATTATTAACTAAACTAATTAATTACCTAGGTGAGTGAAATTAAAAGAATGGAAAAATGGATTATCTAGGTGGGAATTAAGAAAGCAATTAAATCCTAAGTCTAAGAATGATGAATTAAAGGAATTGAATCTTGACATGCTTCAATTTGATTAATTAGCATAGTTGATAGAATGAGAATCAATAGTTTAGGATTAATCAAGAGAGAAGCCAAAATAAAGGAACAATAGTAAAATAAAGACGAAAGCAATAAGAACTCACGAATTAATTTGGAAATAATGCACTAGAAAGAGTCTATGGGTTTGAATCACAAACGAATCCAAAATGCAAAATTAAAGAACTAGAACTGAATGAGAAAATCCTAAAAAAACAATAGTAAAATTATAAGGAGAGAAGAGCCCGCCTGGCTAGCGCGCTACCCCCTGGTTCTGTCTTAGAAAAAAGTCTAAAGGGCTAGCGGCCGCTAGGGGCTAGCAGTCGCTATCCCAATTCTCTGTCTGCGTCTTCATTGCAGGGGCCAACAACCGCTAGGTGGTAGCAGTCACTCTGTCCCTTCTCCCTTCGACGAGCCAGCGGCGTCACTCTCGGTCCTTGGTGACATTTTCTCCTCTTTTTCGTGCTTTTCGTCCTCGTTTCACTTCTCGGGTCTTGTTCGCTCCTTTTGCCGTTCTTTTTCTAAAATATGAAAATACAACAACCAAAAGATCATATAGAACAACAAACCATAATTATAATGACTCGATATTCATGAGAAACGAGACCGAAAAATGATAAAACAGTGAGCATTACTCAACTTCCACCGTATTTAATTTAATTATTAATCATTCATTAAATTTCATCATGTTTGACTCATTTATTAATCAAACAATATATATATTTTTTTATTCACAACATATATATTGATTTAATAAATAAAGATTTTTTTATTTCCACTAAGAAAACATTCATTTAAATTTAAGCATATAATCGTCAAAAAAAAAAAAAAAAAAAACTTGACCGGCCTGAAAAATGTTCGGGTATGGGTTGTTAAAACAAAGGTCCAATTATTTTTAGGCTAGCTTGATTCGATTCAAAATGACATCAATCACTATTGAATCGGATAACTTGGTACAATCTGATCATTCAGTGTTAAAAATTATAATATAGACATGGGTGGACCATAAAATAGATAAGTACAATATTTTATTACAATTATAACAATTTAATACAATTTAATTTTTACTAAATCAGACAATTATTATTCAAATTAATTAATACGTGTTTCATCTATCAAAAATATTTTCTTATTATTTTCTTGAATCGTCCATCAAGAATGTATTATTATTTTTTTAAACATAATCACACAAAACACTCAATATTTTAAATATTATATATATTATATTTCATGGATTTCTTTCTAAACAAAAAACATATTTTACATTTTTTTTAAATCGAAACGATTCCAGCCATCACAATACACTCTTAGATATAATAAGTATTACTCCTTCCATCCTACTTATAGTGACACATTTTTTTCCTGACACAGTTTATTGCAAATGGTTTTAAGTATGTAATAATAATTATTTTAATATTTTTTAAAATTTTATATAAATTAAATATTTTAGATATTTGATTATAAATTTAAATTACAACATTTTAATTAATTAAATGTAAGTTAACAACATTATGCCCTAATTATTTAAATTAATATCAACCTATTTTTAGAAATGTGTCAAGATCAATAAGACAAACAAAAAAAGAAATTATAATGTGTAATGTCCCGCACTTTTCGTCAGAACTATCTCGTGTTAGATATTTCATAATTAATTAAACTACACTTATGAATAGAATATGAATTAGCAAATTGATAATGTTAATTCTGAATTGCCTAAATTGAACTCCTCAATTTAAATCTCATTAAATGAGAGTTTGGTCTGAGATTAAAATTCTTTATTATTAACTATTTAGTATATTTATTAATAATCATTTTCAATGAGGCTAAATATTATTAATGAGTAACTTAAGATAATTATGTTGAGAAATAGTATAAGATAAGTATATATTATATGTGTGATAATTCATTTAGTAAATGAATGGATAATTAAATAAAACCTATAAGAATAATTTAATACAACCTACCTATTGATGGAAGTCACCATCGACTAAATGAAAGGATGACAATATGCCATCAGACTTATCATACCTATAGATGTGATAAATAAAACGTAAATAAATAATTAAAAGAAAGTTCAGAATAGTAAAATCAAATAGGTACAAATCATAGTGGGTGGAGTGTGAATGTCGGTTTTACCCAAAGGAAATAAAATGAACAGTAAACCATTACACTATGACCCAAAATGCAAAACCATTTAAAGCATTAATAGTACAAATCAAGCAGAAATCTAGCACTATGCTCGATGATGGTAGGCGGCTGAAAGGAATGAGGAGCTGCCACATCCAACTCCCTGCACAAACAAGAATATATACATTTAGTACAACTTAAATAAAAAAACCAAATGTTAAAACCATGCAGTAGAACACCACACTTTGATCTATCGGTCATACCATTACAACTTAAGATTCATTATCCTCCTATATAAAGAATTACTATTCTGGACTTAAACACACTATCATTTAATCACAAAGAAAACTTAAGTTGGGAAGGCACGTAGAGTTCAAACAGAAGAGAAGTAGTTGAAGTTGTGGTAAGAATTTAAAGCTTTAGCATTTAATGTTCATGCTTATATCTTCTCTATATTCTGTGTATGACTCTCATATAAACTCCCTACCTCCACTTCATATTCTTAAAATTTAGAAAATACACATATAAGATGTTCGACAATAAACGTATCCTAAGAAGTTGAAATACGTAGTAGCTGACCCGAATGTCGTATCTCAGAGGAAGACTATGCAGGGCAATAATTAAAAGTACTATAATGAAATTAAAGAAGTCCTATAACACTCTAAATCAATTTGAGATCGAATTATAACTAAATTAAAGAGAAAAGTAAACTAGATAACAAGAGAGTGAAAAAAAAAAACAAGAGAGTGACGATCTAGGGTGACAATTATCTTAAACCAAGGTTCAATGCTTCTTTGATCAAATCATATCTCTAATTGGATTTTTCCTAAGTTGATTAGCTAATCACCTACGTGTTCTTAAAACTAATCCGTGTCTAGCACTTACGTGTATGATCACACTTAAGATAAATTCCAATTCAAGACATAATTTCCTATTTACGAATCCGATTAATAGGTTTGGTTGTTCGATTACAAATGAGATATAGAATAATTCATTGCAATCCATTCTATATCTTGAGTTCATATGATGATCAGACATACAAGACTCATGAAGCACAAATCAAACAACCATTCTAGAACAAATTAAAGCATTAAACCATAAATTAAGACAATATAACCCTAGAGAAGTATTTAGCCAACCATAGATGAAAATGAAACCATAGAAATCATCATAAAGATAAACTTACTAGGAATCCACAAACAAAGGTTAGAACGATCCTTCAATCTCTTGAAAAACTACTTCTATCTACCAAAAACAAGTAAGTAAAGAGTTTTCTAACGATTCTTGTCTCTATCTCCAAGTTCCAACCACAAAATGACGCCAAAGAACGAGTTTAAGTCCAGCAAGAAACTGTCAGCCAGCGGCCGCTGGCCTTAAGTCTCTGACCTCGTTTGAACTGCAGGACCAGCGGCCGCTGGGTCCTGCTCTATGAAATTCTCAGCAGCGGCACCCCAGCGGGCGCTGGGGTGCTAGCGGGCGCTGGTCTTAGCTGTTGGCTCGTCGTTTTGGCTTCTCTTCTCGTCCTCGTCTCGACCCTTCCTGCTCCACTCGATTTCGCCAAACATCACTTCTAGCTCAATTTCCATCTCTTTTCCACCTCCTACATCCAAATCATAAAACACACGAACCGGCATAAAACGAGTAATAAAACGACACGAAACAAAAGACAAACATATAGAACACGACAAAATGACACGCAAAAACATAACTAAAAACCTACTAAACATAAGACAGAATGTAGTTTGAACTTAGATGTTTAAACTCTGAACTTAAATGCTGAAAATTCTAAACTTAGATGCTTCTTGAGGTAGGAAGTTAGAGAGAAGGGCATAACTTAGAAATATACTCTAAGAAGTTAGATACCAAATTAGAAAATCTACTAGGTAGAACATAAGATGTTGGTCTTAGCCGTTTTTAAACCTCAACACATTAGGAGAATATGAGGCAGAAGCTTTTATCATAACACTAAAAACATGAACTTACCCTCTAATCAAATTTAGGAATCAGAACATATTTTTAAAAACACCAAGCAGATATCAACCACAACTCAGGACATCAGAACAAAATCATAATAAAAAGTTATGAAAATTACCCTAACTTGGAGACCAGCTCCTAGACAGTCCCGAACCACTCCGAGTAGTCCCGATTAGAAATGAGATGTGTCAGCCAATTTGGGGGGTGAGAGTTAGACTTAAGGCTAGGTTTAGGTCTAGGTTTAAGTTGTAGATTAGTGTTAATTAAGTTAATTAAACAATGTGTTGGATTTCATCATACTGGGCCGAAAACTTAGACTAAAATTAAATAAATGTTGGCCCAGAATAATTAATTAATAGGCTATGTTATGTATGGTATTAATAGTGTTAAGCTCAATCCTTTTATGATAAAATGATATTTAGTTAAGACTATTATTAGTTTATTGGACTTAACGAAATATCTTGAGATTTAAAATATTCTAAGTAGAAAGTTTATAATATATATTCTATTATCCGTTATTACTTTATTAAGGAAATGAACTAATAAATTAAGATTTGATGGTTATAACTCCAAAAGAATTCTAAATTATTTTAGAAAATAATTTAAGTGCTCAAGTATTAGTGGAGTTAAGATATGGAGAATAATTTTTGAAATAATAAAAATATAATACCTCCTCCCAAATTAGAATAAGATTTAATACTCAATTCGAGTATCTCACTTCGACGTGTAATTAAAGGTTACTACGAGCATAAGAGTCCGAAGACGGGAAGAGACGAATCTTAGAAGAGAAGGAAAACTCATTAGGTAGGCTTTCTTATAGAAAATCAAATGTGTGTGCTTATCCATATTTATGTTATTTCTTTTCAAAATCTTTGAATCGAAATTGATATTTCAAGTATTGTCTGCCATAAAATATTTTATGTTTTGTATGATATCTATCTGATATGATTAATCGAATTCGGGTTCCAGTGGGTAAGCAACCCCGCTCGGACTAGTGTACACAATATGACTGTGAGTCGACGAAGGTGTTGACCGGTCAAGTGTCCGTGGAAGGTGGCCACCTTCCCAGTACACATTAGATACAGATATGGTAGATTACTAAAGAACTTAGAGGAGCTGTTGAACTTTAGGTTTCACAAAAAAGATTTAGTGAACGTAGGTGCTTTAAAGACAAAATCCCTATGTTTCACTCGACATGGCAGGACAAATATATTTGTAAGTATGCGTTTTCGGCATGTGTCTACTGAGTACTTTTGTACTTAGCCCTGCATATATTTCTAAATGTGCAGGTTGAGCTAATGATGGGAGGGAGTGCTCTACAAGGCTTTGTCGGTCTCTTTTGCTATTTTGAACTCTTGGGGGTTTACATGTCCTCATACATGTAAACTTTAATTAGATCATATTTCCGCTGCCATGTTTGATGTTCCTTGTTATGAATCTTTATTAGACTTCTTTTAAACTCGGGTCAACTTACCGGTAAATTCTAAAACCGAATTATATGCTATGAATCATCTATATTATTGAAGTATCTTTCAGTTCCACCGATATTCCCTCAACCCATTTTCTATCCCCGCTTCTTTAATCCTTCCCTTAGTCACGTTTTTCCGACTTCGCTATCCTTAGCGAAGGGCGGTCGTGACATAATGAGATGGAAGGATTACTAATTATCTACTATATTGTTATAAATAAGTATATTTTGTGTGGACATTACTTATTATATTATTAGTGTTTCTATTATTTCATTCTATATATATATATATATGATGATTATAATGAAAATAGATCTGCTTGTATTAACTAAAAATACATCTAAATCATCCATATTTTTCATCCAATGGATATAATTAAACTATACCCTAATCAATAAACCCTAGTCAGAAAGAATAACACATTCCCTGTTTTTAGGGATAAAATATTTTAAATAATATATATACCAAAATTATCTTTTAATCTGCATCATTGATCTAAATAATTCAACAGTCAAGATTTATTTTTAGTTAACTCATACAGAACCATTTTTATCTATATATATATATATATATATATATATATGTAACCCTGCCTTGTAAAAAAACAGATGTGAATTAAATTACAGTTTTCTTTTCTCTGCGCCGCTTCTACAGTTTTCCTTCTCTCAGCCTTTTTCTCTCTTTCTTCTTATATTGTTCTCTTTACTGTTTACATCATTAAGTAGATATTGGAGACCATATTAGAACACGTTATCAGCACGAGTCTCTAACTTATTGAGCTTGTTCATTTTTTAAAAATCTTCAGACTATTATTTACAAAGACGGAGATACAAAGATTATTTTAACAGAGAAGAGATAAGAAACAAAAGGCGCTGCTACTTCTGTGCGTTTCACTACATCCTCATTTCTACCCAAAACTTAATTTAAGGGAGATTCCTCAAATCCCAGCATACATTCAGTTGTATTATTGATTATTATTCTTATTTATTGTTTTTCATTATTTATCTATGCGGGTATCTTGCTGATTCGAACAGATTTTGACTTGAATAACCTGTCCTGATCTGTGAATTTTTGGCATTATTTGTGATTAAATACTTGTTTGTTGAGGCTCATATAATTGTTGTGGTGTTAATTTACTACCAGATTTACTGAATCTTTGACTGCATTACATATTAAATATCATGTGACTATCTGCCACTATATTTCGACGAATTCACGTACTTATTGTGGTTATGAATGTACCTCATTTTGAATATTATTTGATTATTTGCTCTAATATGTTAATTTGATGCTATTTAAATGATTTAGATCATGTCCTATATTGTGGTTATTAAAACTTAATTTTTTTTTTATTTGAGTTGTGGGTTCTATTGCTAAAGCTAGCTCTGTGTGCAAATAAGATGAATAAAGGTTGTTGAGATATGTGTTGATTATGAGACAACATTTATTATATGATCATGGTATCATAGCCGGGAAGAAGATAATAGGGGAATGATAATAATCATTAAGAGTTCATATGCATTAGTATTAACTAAAGTTCATACATAAGATTTCTTACTCATAATTTTCGCAGTTTTTTTCCAGATTCGACAGTCCTGGTAAGACGACCATAACTCTCTGAAAAAAGCTTTCATTGGGGCAAAATCGGTGACTACAGAAAGCTAATTCAAAGACGCACAACTCTTATTTCTGGAAAAAAGTTCAAATGAGGTTGTATGGAGGGTCAAACGAACCATTGAAATCTGTTGTCATGAACAACAAATCAAGTGCGAATCTGTTGAAATGATACAGAGAAGATTACGTCGGGGCCTACCTATTTTACATTGGTTAGATCTTTCTCTAACTCTCTATTATGACTCATTATTTGTTGGCACGTTGTTTATCGTATTTTTGGTGTGTTTTAGTCTTCGTGTTGGTTAACTCTAGTATTTAGTTGTCCTGTTTTTCGTGTCTTTTAGTTCGTATTACGCCGGATTTTGTGTTTCTTGGTCGTGGATGTAGGATGGTAGAATGAAGAGAGATTAAAGCTAGAAGTGATGCCATCTGTGTTGCATGTGCAAATTCGATTGAAGCAGGACGAGTCGAAGAATGCACGAGAAGAGAAACTAAAGAAATGGAGCGAGCACGGACTCCAGCGCTCGCTGGATAGAAGCGGCCAAGAATTTCAGAGAGGAGAGGCCAGCGACCGCGGGCCCTGCAAATTTAGCACGTCAGAAAGGAGAAGCCAGCGGCGCCCAAAAGGGATGGTTACCTGACGGATTTAAAAGAGAAATTAGATCATTTCAAGGACATCTCTCTTTCATATCAGATAGAACTCGAATATTCATAGTTTTAGAATTCCTTTTGAAGAACTTTATCTTGTAATTTCACTCTTGGGGACAAAGGATTGGGGTGGAGATCAATTTCTCCATCACGTAATGTAGTCGTCGGTAGGTATCTATGTTTGATTTCTTATCGATGATTATGTGAAGTGACTGAGTAATTGAATCTCCACTCGTTATGGATTTTCTAATCGTTTGTTTATGTTCATTGTTCTTCATGCTTGTTGATTGGATTATGTTTACTAAATTGTATCGTTTGATCACCATTGCAATTCGTTAGACATAGGGTGAGGTCGAGAGACAATCTTTGTGTCGGATCAAGGTCTAATCAACATCGATTGTAATTGAGAACTTATAAACCGAGTGTTCATTTGTTTATATTTAATTCTTATCTGTGTGGCTTGAATACGTGAGGTGTAGTTGCAATCTAATTATAAATGCGGAAGTTAGTAATTAGATAGCTTTTGAGAATTCAAGATAAGTAAATGAATGCATGAGTAATGATGACATGAGATGATCAAGGTAGATGTTCATATACTAGAGCCTTAATTCTTGATCCCCGTTATTTAATTTACTTATAACTTTACTTTAGTTAATTCATGATTGCGCATTTGGATAGAATGTTTAGGACTCTTTGATGTTTAGTTTTTAGAACTTGAATTAGGAAGCCCTGCTAAGCATTTCTTGAGATACGACTAGGGTCAGCTTACTACGTACTATAAGCCTCGTTTAAGTGCGAGAACTTGAACTCATGTTGAAGTTGGACACACGTGACATGATTATTTGGTGATTTGTCGTGGTTAATGCTATGTTCTATTTGTTATGCATCTTGCTATGTTGAGTGTAGTGTTTCAATTGCTATGTTAAGTTATTGAGGTGAATTACTCAGTTACGTAATACTTCATCACCTTGACAAGAGTATTTAATCAAATTTTCATAGAAAGTTATGATATGTCGTGGTTTTATGCCGTAAATAATTTTTTCAATGATTATGTGAACATACAATAATATTACTAATTTCATAACAAACACACTGCCATTTAAAAATAATTTTGGTTTTATTCAATTCCTTTACTAGTTTGACACTCATTTATGTCAATGTTATTCTATGATGATCATGATTTTGGTATTGGTACTTGGGATACTACTTCTGTTTTATAGAACAACAATGAAAAGTTATTCGAAAATTTGTACATGCACATGGCTCTCAAATGAGTGTTACAATTAATATTCCTGAAGAATATATGAATATTTTATATAAATTTGTTTGCAATATATTGCATTAGCATTAACATGCTTTTTTGTTTAACTCTTTATTTAATAAAGATTGTAGAAATATATTTTTTAAAAATTATAAAAACATGTTTCTAGAAGAAACAATATACGAGACACTTACTAAAATTGTTATTGAAATAACAATATTAAATATGTTTGACAGTGAACCTATTTAATTTGTCGGTTCCTGAAGATCTCATTAATATAATCTATTAAAAAAATTATATCTCTCCAAAATATTATATTGTTGAATTATATTTTAAAAAAGACACAAATTATTATCAAATTATAGAGTCATGATTGCTTTGGTCACCCCCTTATTAATTAGTGTGTGACAGTAAATAAACCATTTCTCATCTGCTACTTATATTCATCATCACCAAAACGTACCGAACGGACTCTAGAAAAATTAAGTTTATATTCCGTCAAAAGAAATTATCTAGAGTCAATAATTGATGATCAATATCTAAATGGTACGTTTATCCTCTAGTCCAACTAAAAATAATATTTCCGGCATTAGGGGGAGAATATAATATGATAAAAGAATGTTGTGAAAATATTATTGGATTTAATTGATTAAAATATACACACTAATGAATACGAACCATAAGTTCAATATATTTAGTTGTCAAAGGAGTAATTAAATATTTTATAATAATTATAAATTCACCATTAAGAACCAAAAATCTCTTAATGAGATCAATTCTTTTATGCTAGAAGCATAACACTATAAGCGTGAGATTTCTTAATGAGATCAATATCTCTATGCTAGAAGCATAATAATATAAGCGTGAGATATGTATTGGTGTTAAAGATTATAATCCACGAAATAATAATTTAACAAATTAGTTCACTCCAAAAACCTCCTGGAGAGGATGTCTTGAAAACGGGAATCACAGTTACTTGCATGTGCACTTTATAATCATAATACCTTGATTACGGAACAACCAGATCAAAATATGATGGGAAATGAAATAAATCTGGTTTAAATTTATGTTGAATTTGACTTGAAAATCGTTAATATGAGGAGAGTAAAATAAATATATTATAGTTGTAGGCAACAAATTATGCCTCAAGAATTGCTTTCGAATTGATTATTTGGATCCAAAAGCTAAACTTTAAAGATAAGTGCCAGAAGCACTAAATAAAGTGAAAAAAGCAATCGAGGCAAAGTTAACTCCCTAAATAAACGAGTCTTTTATATTACATGCACAAAGGAATGTGGTCCAGTAGGACACATATGATTGTATAACATAGAAATAAATAATGTGTTTCATGTAGGAAACAATTGAGTACAATTGATTGCGTGTACAAGATGATAAATGAAATGAATAAATTGGTGATGAATAAAGCGAGGTTGACTCAAGTATTTTAGCAGAAATCCTAAATTAATTACATATACTCTCATATCGAATTAAAATGTTCCGTATCAAATAATTCTGGCAGTAATTAGGGATATAAATATCCATTTAGTATAAGTCGTGACTATAATCTTGCAAAAGGTCACTAGACAAATATCTTATAAAAGTCCCTGATGGACATGATAGTTCCTTTAATTAGGAAAAATAAATTCGCAACATGTATTCTCTCAAATAAGATCACTATATATTTTATTAGAGTTGAAAATTCAACTAATTGAATTCTTCCAAAAGAAGATGTATAATAATGATAAAGTGTATCTTTATGCGATTACAAATAATCATGTTAGTGAGTTTTTGTATTATTGAATACACATAGCGTTTGAGAATATTAAATTCATATCTAATGACGGAGTTTTTGAATTGAAAGACTTGAGTAAGTCTAAGTATTATGTCCACCTGCAGATCGAGAAAAAAATGTGTTTTGACGAGTTGATTTATTCGAATAAGGTTCTATAGAGAACATATTTTTGATAAATAACACTCATTTTGTCTCAATGATTGTCTCATTACTTGAAGTTAATTAATTCAATTAGACCAAAAGAAGATAATCAAATAATGTTGGACCAGAAGTTCATTGTTTGAAGTGCTAGGCACTAACTAATAAATCAGGTCTGATTCTAGAAAATGTAATTTTCTAGCAAAATATATTATTTCTCTCCTTGAAAGACACATTGAAATGATATTTATATATATCATTGGTTATCTTCAAGCTACACAAGATGTTTGTCTAGCTATAATAAAGTTTGAGATTGACATTAGAGTGTTAATCGAATGATAGTTATTTATGTGATCCTCGTATAATTTGACTTTGGACTGGTATAACGATATGAAACATATGCCCACTATTTCCTATAAGAAATTATATAATGTGTCTGCACAAATGAGCTCCAGTATTATATTTAGAAATATATTGACGCTCCATTTGGTAGCCAAGATATGCATGGATATACTAAACTAATCTTTACATATGTTGTGTTTGGTAGCTTTTAAGATTTCTGGGAGGCCTGTCACTATAATCCCGGCCCGGCACTGTTGGGTTGGATATATCAAGATTACAATCCTCCCAACCCCTAGGTATTATATTAATCCCACTTGAACAATAAAAAGTGGATTGAGATGAAATGACAACACTGCCCTTACCTCTTTCTTCTTCAGATTGAATTGAGCAAATACGTGTAGCATTCCATTCGCATTTTTCAGACGAGAGAAGAGAAGAAATTTTGGAGAATCATCCCCATCCATGGTCGAAGAATTTAAGCTGAAGGTAATCCATACCATCTTTTTCGTTCTTTTGCAATTTATTGCACACCTTCTTCTAAAACTTCTCTTGTTTTTGGTTTGAATTGTTGTCGAATGAATTCTCCGATGAAGACCCCGTCGTTGAAATTTTGCTGAAGAGGAGCTTGTTGAATTGTTTTTGATAACTTGTGTGTTGCAAAATCAGAGGTAATTTCATATTAGAAACTTGAAATTCTTAATCTCTTTTCCTGAATTCCTCTTTCAATTTCTAGGGTTTACTGTACAATGATTGAATTTACTGATTTATGTTTGAATGTAATGCGTGTTATGAACAAACTTTCCTCCATTTCTCTTTCAGTTTCATAGATTGTGTATATTAACAAGCTTTCCTTATCATGTTTTTCTGTTTTATGTTTAAATGTAATAATTTATATATTTTCTTGGAATTTTGAGATTGAACTGTGTCAGATTAGTATTTGTCATGATCATGTCATGCATTTTCTTGTTATATTTATGGAATGCCAATTCTGGGTTACGCAAACTTGGTGTTTCAACTTATTTTAAACCTTCAATACGTGGCGTTGTTTAGACCAGACCCACTGTCCGATAAATGGACTCAGTAACGGGCACGAGGAATATTTCCAGCCGATATACTTCTAATTTATTTTATTAAATTGCTCGCAAGAGTAAGAGTTCGTTATATATTAATAAGTTGACCCTAAGTCGTATTCTCAAGGAAGGCTAAGCAGGGCTTTATCTATGTTACAGAATAGAAAGCAATTAAAAAGAAGGGGTTTTGATATTTTAACTAATCTAATTAATCTATCTTGGAGAATGAAATTAAAGAATTTAAAATACGAATTACCTAGGCGAAAATTAATAAAACGATTAAATCTTAAATCTAAGAACAAAGAATCAAAGAAACTGAATTTAAACATGCTTTGAATTGATTAATTAACATGATTGAAAGGTTTGTATTAATGAATTGGAAATTAATCAAGAAAAGAGCAGAAAGAAAATAGATCATAAAGCAATAAAGAAAGCAGTAAAAGAACTCACGAATGTAAAAGGTAAATAATGCATTAAAGTACTCTGGGTTTGAATCACGAACGAATCCACAACGAAAATTGAAAAAACTAACGGAATAGAAATCTTGACTAATAGTATTTTCTCTCGTGGTCTAAACCCTAAAAAGTGGAAGTCCCCTGCTGGGATCGCGCGTGGAGGTTTAAATAGAGTAGAAAAATCCCGCCTGGGTAGCGCCTGCTGGGGGCTAGCGAGCGCTATCTAAGCTCGCTGGAAGAATGGCCGAAGCAGGGGGCTAGCGAGCGCTGGGGGCTAGCGCTCGCTAGGCCCTCTCTCTGTCTGTGACTTGGCTGCAAAGGGGTAGTGCCCGCTAGGGGGGTAAAGGTCGCTACCCCACTATTCTGTCTGCCTATAGTTTCCAGGGGCCAGCGGTCGCTAGGGGGTAGCAGCCGCTAGCCCCCAGTTCTGTCTTGGTCCAGTTCTTTGGCCTAGCGAGCGCTAGGGGCTAGTGCCCGCTAGGTCCATCTTCGGTCAAGCACACAATTTGCCCTTTTTTTCGTCTTTTGGTCTCGTTTCTCTTGTCAAGGCTTGTTAACATTTTTTTTTATTACTTTTCACCTACAATGTAGCATATAGAAAACCAAAACATCAACTTGAACAACAAACATAAGCATTATGAGACCATACACACAATGGAAACGAGACCAAAAACGTATAAAACACTTGGTTTGCATTGAGGACACTCATGGAGTCATGGTCATTTTAAGATATGTTTGTTCGTACAACATAGGCTACCAAATTAGGATTTCCTTTGTTTTAAGATCCCTACTTTAGTGTACAACCTATTTTAGCAATTATGTTTTCGTTGGCTAATTCTCGCATGAGATTTGATTTGAATTATGGGTTATGTATTTCACTGTCATTTTTTATGTTTAAAGACACCCATGAGCATTTTAGTTGATATTGATTTGAATACCACTTCATGTATGATTTTTTCATCAATATTGGATTGCTGCAATACGTGTTATGTTATGATTGACATGTGAGGAATGGTGTGAAACTCAACTCTAACTAGCAAAACAAAAATTCAACTGGGAGAATGGTACTTTTATCTGGCTGTTTGCTTGTGGGAGAATTAACAAGTCCATTTTTAGGTCTTGTATTTCTCCCAGCGAAAGTATTGTTAGATTGAGCAAGGTGTGTTTAATGTTATTGTACTTTGTTTAGGACAACCAACCTATGGTTCTTTGTCCACATGATAATGGGTAGGTGTATGCGTGTCTTCAGTTCCATTGTTCATTCCTCTTTTTATGTTGGGTCATTGTTCATTCCTCTTGTTATGTTGGGTCTTGTTCATTCCTCTTGTTATGTACTTGCAAAATGTGCAAATATTTGAAATGAAAAGTAAGTAGGGCAATTTAAGAGATGCAAGTAACGGTTGTTTTTGCGAAATAATAGTCAGATGATGGTTAATTTTAGAGAAGGGTGACTGTTACAAACGAATTTTTTTTTAGTTATCCTACCACAAAAAGTCAGATGATGGTTAATATCATAAAGAGGTGACACATACTCTCGTAACTTGTTTGAGTATTATGTTACATTAGATTTCAATCTAAACATCTTGAATGTTATCTATATGTTTATGCAGCTCTTATGTTTTAGATTTCTAAAATCTAGTTTATGCATAAAAACAATCTCTTTGCATGTGAATTTTGTTTCTAAACTGTATGTTTTGATTATTTTATCCATGTCTTTACATGTATGTTATGTATTTGAATATGCAGCAAACCTGGAGCAGACGTGTTTCTTATCGTTGTATTGAGATTTCATTTAGGACATCATGAGAAATACTAGGAGAAACAAATATATAACAATTATGATAGTTGAGATTATAAACATGTACTTACTCCAAGTATGTGTGCTTATAGAGTTATTGATAGATATACTGAGCCATAAAAGTAAGCGAAAGCGAACATGTGATGACACTTATTCTATGCTAGAGAGGGTTCCATATCAAGTTAAACACTTGAATAGGCTAGTGAAAGCAACTTATGCTAACTATATAATTAACTTGAGAATGGATAGAAACACATTTGGTAGATTATGTGCAATTTTAAAAGAATTAGGTGGGTTAAGTGATGGTAGGTATGTCAATGTAGATGAACAAGTTGCCATGTTCTTAGGCATTTTGGCACATCATAAAAAAATGGAACGGTAGCTTTTGATTTCACTCGATCTAGCCAAACCACTTTCCGGTACACACATTTGGTGTTAAATTCCATTTTAAAACTCCACCAAGTCTTTCTTGTCAAACCTAAAGTCGTGGAAGACGATTGCAATGATTCAACATGAAAATGGTTTAAAGTAAAAAAAAAGGGTCAAATACCATTTACATGTAAACATTTTAATAAACAATAAGAATTAAATAATTGTTAAATCTCTTACCAATTTGTTCATTTAGGGATGCTTAGGAACACTAGACGGCACATACATAAATGTCACAATGTCTCCTCGTGATAAGCCTAGATATAGGACCTGAAATGGTGAAATTTCTACCAATACTCTTGGCGTATGTGATAGAGATCTCAATTTTATCTACGTTTTAACGGGTTGGGAAGGATCAACAGCGGATGGTAGGGTACTACGCGATGCAGTTAACATGGAAACAGGCTTGAAGGTTCCACGTGGTACAATTGACACAATACCTATCTTGTTTAACATTTAATTTATATACAATTAGATTCTTATGTAATGTCATTTACATCTTAGGATGCTACTATTTGTGTGATAATGGGTATGCAAACTCCGAAGGTGTTAGATACCATTTGAAGGAGTGGGGGCCAGCCAATGCACGCCCAAAAAACCCACAAGAATTGTTCAACCTAAGACATAGTACAACAAGAAACGTAATTGAGTATGCCTTCGGAGTAATTAAGAAGCGATGGAGAATCTTAAGATCCACTGCATTCTACCCGATTAAAGTTCAGATGAAGTTAATAATGACTTGTTTTTTACTTCATAACTTCATAAGAATTGAAATGCGCGTTGATCCAATCGAGCTAGAGGTCATTGAGAATGATTTAAATGACAACAACCTTAAACATGTTGAAGATTTTGTTGATATGATTGAAGCAACTCCAGCATGGACAAATGCAAGAGATGTTCTTGCTCAAGAAATGTGGGAGGAATATAATGCATTTTAAATAAAGATTACTCTTGTATTCCTTTGTACTTCATTATTAGCCTTTTGGATTTTATTTATTGATTCATGTTTCGAATTGTATTGTAGGATTGATAAAAACATGTGTTTTTATGATTCTACTTGTAACAAACACAATCGTTTTTATAATTACTTATATCCTTGTGTGTTTAAATTATTAGTACTATTCACTTTTAATCACATTCATAATTGTTCATTCTTTTTTAATTGTATTCGAATTATGAACATGGACAGGTCAATGAAAATTAAAAATGAAGAGAGAAATGTATACCCTGACTGTGTGTGTGGAGCAGGGAAGTGAATAACTTCACGGCAGGAATTAAAGTTGACCATCCGGGTCGCATGTACTACAAATGTCCTGCAAAGATGAAGCATAAATTGTCATTTATTTGGTGTGATGAGTATCACACCAAAGACATCAATGGTATGATTCCTTATTTTTTCTTAAATCAAACTTGGAAGGCTCCACTTAAAATGAGCACATCGTTTGGTGATTCGAGTGAAACCAACAAAGAGGGGGAGGAACCAGTCGAATCTCGTAAATCAAGATTCAAGATTGACCTGGAAGTAGAAGTTGCATTAACCTTCATGGCTTTTGTTATCTTTATATTAGGTGTTATTTTTGGTGTGGTCATTTCATCTAAGATGTAGAATGTTACTAACATATTATTGGCTCGAGCAATGTTTACGTTATGTTAATTCGGGTATTAGGACTAGTGTAATAAGCGTATTTAATGACTTTAGTATATCTTTGCCGAACGTATGAAACCATTTTTCCAAATTGATTGTAAATACGTTTGGTTAACCAATGTTTATGAATGAAATTATATTACTATTTCATCATTGCACTTACATGTGTTTCTTTGGTAGATGGTCACAAGCTCAATAGTAATTTTTTATTTTTGTCCAATTCAAATAGAAGACTATTGATGTAACGTATCATCAAATCAATGCACACTCACACTTGTTACTTTCAACATCTCAAATAATGCTAGTTTGAAATAGGCATATAAGTAAAAAAAGTAAGATATGACTATACATACACTAGTTACATTTATGTGAAATCGAGCACGATACACATCTTTCTCACTCTGCTATGATTTCCTTATAAAACCACATATGGTTTTGTGTTTACAAATCATTCATGCTACATCATACAAAAACCTTACTTCAAACCATCACCTTTCTAATATTTTCCACAAAATGTCCATTCCCAATATTCCATCTCAATCATACTTTTTTTTATGAAGGTAGTTGGATTAAAGATAATGATAGAACCTTCATAAGTTTTCTTGTCATGTATAAAAAAGAAATTCGTTGGGAAGATTCTGTCATTCCCGATTACGTTTTGCAGAAAGTAATCGATGATGTCAACAAATATTGTTGTGTTGGGATCAACTAGAAAAAAGCTTGTGAGAGAAGAGACATGCTACTTAAACGTTATTATATGTTTCAGAAGCTCTTGAGAGATCCCGGCACGTATTGGTATCGTTATAAGAACATTGTTGAAGCAACAAATGAAGTGTGGCTAAGACTTTTCGAGGTATTCTTTTCTAAACATATTCTTGTGTTTATGTTTTCTTTAACTAAGATATATTATTATCCATTTGCAAATATCTCTTATTTTTTGAATCTATTATTATGTATGAAGATGAATTTAACAAAGCTTACTACCGTTCTGGTGAACCGGAGTGGAATAATTTAGATCGACTATTTTGGGTGCCTGATGAAAACGAATCTCAAACCTTAATCCCGTATGGGGCAGACACATATGTGGAAGGCTCTGATGATGAAGTACCCCCTGAACTCAATGTGCAGGCTAGGCGAGAGTTGTTTTCGGAGGGTTATATTGCTCCCGACCAAGTAACCTATGTACATGAGTCGACTAGTGAAGGTAAAAAGAAGAAATCTTCAAAACACAAGTAAAAAGGACTTAACATCACCTAAATGTGTCTATCAGACATATTATTGTACTTGTTATCGTATTATCCCGTTTGTATTTCTTATTGTATTATCTAATAGTAGTTTACTAAACATGCCTCTACATGTCCTAATTTATGTAGTTTTTCTAATAGTATTTCTTATTGTATTATCCCGTTTGTGTATTTCAGTATATTATGTAACTTGTTTGATTATCTAATTTGTTTGGTTGTAAAGCACCTATTAAATTACATTGCAAACCATACATATG
Source organism: Leonotis leonurus (assembly GCA_026898415.1). NCBI lineage: Eukaryota > Viridiplantae > Streptophyta > Magnoliopsida > Lamiales > Lamiaceae > Leonotis > Leonotis leonurus. The sequence continues at coordinate 1,528,638 of JAPKLX010000062.1, forward strand.
ATAGAAGCAACATATAGGATAAATATAAAAGTCTCAAAAGGGTAATAACACATATAAAAGTTAAATTACATTGCAAACCATACATATGATAGAAGCAACATATATGATAAATATAAAAGTCTCAAAAGGGTAATAACACATGACCAAGTCTGAAAATGGTAGTTCAAGAACAACATCTACGGATAAATATAAGTCAAGTCACGAAAGGGTAATAATACATATAAAAGTCTGAAAATGGTAGTTCAAGAACAACATCTACGGATAAATATAAGTCAAGTCACGATCAACATCGAATGCAAACAAGAACAACATCTACGGATTTTGAGTTCCATCTTCGGGTGGCCCGACAAATTTCGTACTCCAACATAATATCCATAACAACATAATAATGACAATAATGATGCATAGTATTTAACAATAATAAGTACCAATACATTATAGCCCACCATAACTACTAATTCATTTCTAAACATAAGTACCGATACATTACATACCACCAACAACTTAAAATGAACTAGCTAACATTGTCTTCGAATAACTGTGTTGAATTAACATCAAAAGTAGTTCGATATTCATGGAAATGACAGCGCAAAAGTTGAATTTGGGATCAAATGCTTCTACCTACAATCCGTAGAAAACCACATATACTACGAACTATCCTAACTAACGATAGCCCAATCATCACGTCTTATTTCTTATTGTTCTTGAGGCAACCATGCCACATATTGCGATCTTGCACTATCCGGAATTCCCTTGAAAATTTTCAACTTATCAGCTTGAGCCCTAAGGATCCCACACACCTCGAATCGGTCCTCCATGCTTAATTCGGGTATAATAGCTAGTTCCTCAAAGCTACTCTCCAATGCCTTGTCCAGACGATCTTCATACGCAAGGCTATCGACTAACAATGCCAACCTATCATCCGCTTTACGACCAATGTCAACCAATATGTTGCAAACTTGCAAAATTTTATCTTTACCTTTTGAGTTCTTACGCTTTGGGGCATATTCGTCGGTTGACATGCTCTCACCTGCTACATCGATGTCCTCAAAATCTTCTAAATTTACGTGGTAATCACCATCGTTGAAACCATCACCAATAAAGTCATCAGAGCATGTGATATCATTTCAGGCATCTCCATTATAACCAGCCATGTCGCCATTGGCACGATCCTTTCCGAAAATTTCTTTCCACTCATTGTAGAAAGACCAATGTTTGTAGCGCGTGGTGCGAGCATTAGGATCAGTCTACATTAAACATATGCATTAATACAATTTAATAATTAACATGAAGGGGGGAAATTAAAACCAGACAAATTAATATCGTGTACCTTCAAAATATGTTCCCAAGTTTCGTCCTCACAGTCGATTTTGAAAGTACCGTTTACGTTAAAACCAACGCCACTTTGACTGAGGATATTTTTCAAAGAGTAGTAGTTTTTTTTCCAAATTGATAACTTGTTGTTGATGTGTGGAGATGATCGTAAATCTGTATTAGGGAACCGTTGCTTCATTGATTCCTCCAGCTTTCCTAAGTAGCCCGCTCTAAAACCATTATCACTTCCCCAACCATCAATTATCAAAGCTTTCATTGAGGTAATCAAGCATGATTCCTCAGCTTCCATCCAACTACGACGTCCCTTATCATTCTTATTACCCTTCCGTTGTTGGGAACTAGATCCTAACCGATGAACGGCCAAATAACATACGAGTTATAACGAAAGCATGTGTAAATCATATGACAATATAATCTTACGACACATATAGTTATAACTTTCTGCCATGGTATTCAAGTGACGATGTACAATAATCTTTCCCACTTCAATACACTTTCTCACTACCTAATCTCAGCCTGAAAGAACATGTTTAAATTTCAATTTGTTTCTCAGTTGAAAAAAACATCAAATTGCAGTTAATACACAGGGCAAAATTGCCATTATCATGGTGTCGAATTCTCCATTGTGTAAAACCCATGAAACAAAACACAAAACAATTTATAGCTAGTTCTTCACCTCAACCAAAATTAGAGTTCAAGCAAAATGTATGTAAACAAAAAGTGAGAAATAAGCTAAGCAATTTCAGCTTGTAAAATCGCTGAAGAACATGGAGTGGATAAAAGCATGAAATACCTTCAAATATTGTTGATGGCGCCTTGAATCTCGACTTCGATCGACTAAGAGACTAATTAATTCATCATGTTCTTCAAATCCCCTTCAGCTACGTTGCTTGAGCAAGGTAGCATCATGTTTATGTTAGCTAGGTTAGAAATGGGTATGTTGGAATAATTAAAGGGCATATTGGTAATTGATTATTGTTTTAAAGGACAAGATTGTAATTGCACTACCAAAACATGATTATAATCCTCCCAACCATATGGAATATTATTTTTATCTTGAACACAATCTTGGCAACCAAATGAATGTATGGATTATTTTTATCTTTTCATATCCCATCACACCATATTATTTTAATCCTATCCCACTATATCCTATCTTCCCTACCAAATGGACCCTGAAAATCTTATGTTTAGATTGTTTAATTGAGGTGGAGCGATAATTTATACATAATCTTGAAGATCGTGTAATGAATATCATATATAATCCCGAAGATTATTTGTCCTAAAGACTAATTAGTTGTAGTCTTTTTCCTTACTAAGTTTTTCCCAAGGTTTTTCTTAGTTAATGTTTTTAATGACACAACTAGTGCAATACATATGTATTGTATGACAATACTCTATTTTCTTTATCGGAATATGTTTATAATATTCAGTTGTCATACTTATTAATTGTTTTATTGAGGGGGAGCGATAATTTACATAATCTTGAAGATTATGTCATGAAAACCAAATAAATAATCCTGAAAATTACGTCTAAAACATTGATTGTTGCACTCTTTTTTTCTTTACTAAGTTTTTCCCATGAGGTTTGTTTGACTTAAAACGTATCTCAAATTAATTAAATTGAATGCAATACGTGTTAGCCAACCCGAATGTCATATCGCAAAGGAAGACTATGCAGGACTATCAATTATTAGTACTAAAATGCAAAAGATAAAGTCCTAAACATACTATTAATATAAAGTGGAAATGATTTTAAAATACACCAACTATAGTCATTTTCTTAATTTTAACACGAATTATTAAATATTTCTATAAATACACGAACTTTATCACTTACTCAATTTTTGACATAACGTTGACTTTACACAAAAATCGAAACTAACATGACACAACTTATCTGATGTGGATTTTTGAATTATTTAAAATTCATAAACTTTTAACATTATATTAATTTTAACATGAACTTTAGTACTTACTCAATTTTTGACATAAAGTTAATTTTACACAAAATCGGGACTTATGACGTGGATTTTAAATCAAATATAAATATTTATAAAAAAAACAAATATTCGAATCAAATCGAATGATTCGAATATCTACATCAAATGGAATACGAATCTAATTTTAATATAAAATATTTGATTTGATTCGATTCGTTTACAACCTTATGCGGCGGCGCCGTAATCGCGCGGGGACGTGTTCGGGAAGTTGAGGTAGATGCGGGGACCGCATAAGTGTAATACAACATCGTAAAATATTCGATTTGTATTTAATAATCGTGAATAAGATATATTCTTAAATGCTAAATAATTAATACCCCCTCCGTCCCCCAAAATGTTTAACGAATTTCCTTTTCAGGCCGTCCCCCAAAGTGTTTAACACTTGAAAATTTCTATTTTGGGACATAGTTTTTTCTCCCTTTTACCCTTTAAAGTTGTCTTATTTTTAAAATTGTCATCTGTGGGACCCAATCTCCACTCACAACACACCTTTCTAACTACACTTATTACACTTCTTACACATCATACACTAAGTCAACAACTTTTCTTAAAACTCGTGCAAGTCAAAGTGTTACACACTTTGGGAGACGGAGGGAGTAATTGAAGTGAAGCAAAAATATTAATAATTTAAAATTCATGTCATAAGTCCCGATTTTGTGTAAAATCAAATTTATGTCAAAAATTGAGTAAATACTAAAGTTCATGTTAAAATTAATACTAACGTTAAAAGTTCATGTATTTTAAATAATTTAAAAAATCCACGTCAGATATATTGTGCCATGTCAGTTTCAATTTTTGTGTAAAGTCAACGTTATGTCAAAAATTGAGTAAATAGTAAAGTTCGTGTATTTATAAAAATGTTTAATAATTCGTGTTGAAATTAAAAAAAAATGACTATAGTTGGTGTATTTTAAAATCATTTCTCCTAATATAAATTGTAACAACAAAAGTAAAGATCAAAAGTAATTAAACGAATACCAATGGATTGAAACTTTATGATCATATGTTTAATTCATATTCAATGTTTAATTGATCATGCATCCATACTCGACTAAAAACACTAAATGTTGCCTAGAAAATTACTTTCGTATTAATACATTAAGCCTTGATCTTCACTTTCGTATACAGGTCACACCTCTAGTAATAACTTAATCTAATATAAATTATTATTCTTACGTATCCGGTTAAAAATAATGTTGATTAACCATTGGTCTCATGTCAAGCAAATGATCAATCTACTTAACATATACATATGAATTTAATGGTGATCAAGCACTAAACTCCATACAAAGCAAGTTAATCAAGGGCATAGATCAATTAAACATCAAAATAAGAACATAACACCCAATACTAGTAAGGATCTAGACAAGCATCATACACATGGTAGAATCACAAAAGGAAACCATAGAAATGAATCTTACTAATTGAAATGTAAGGATCTAAAGTCGGATTCCACTTCAATCCATTGGAATTCACAAACCCTAAACTAGAAAGCAAGTAAAAAAAATGTGTTTGAGAGTAATCTCCTAGTTACATAAGAGTTGGGTTCTAAAAATGACGCCTAGAACAACTTAAAGCACGCCCATAACCGCCTGCCAGCGGTCGTTGACTGGTGCTTTTTGTCCCGCGTTTGCAGCAAATCCTAGCGATCGCTAGATACACCTTTCAGCCATTGCACGCTTCTGCAGCCTAGCGATCGCTGGCTGCACCCGTTAGCTCCTTGTTGTGCTCGTCTTCTTCCCATTCCAAGCTCGTTTCGCCTCTTCCTCGCCCGGTTTTGCACCAACGGCCTCTTCACCACTACTCCTAGCTCAAATCCATCATCTTTCACTCCATCCTGCATCATACACTACAAAACAAAAATCGGAGTAGAAACGAACTAAAGCAATACGAAAAATATAAAAACTAACACCTAGACACGACAACATGAGTAAAAACGCAACAAAAACACACTAAACAAGGTTTTCTTAGTTAAGGTTTTTAACAAGACAACTTGTGCAATACAATATAAATTGTATGTTATGTACTCCCTCTGTCCCATTCAAGTTAGCCTTAAAAGTCAATAAAGCACTCACAATTTTGGTCAAACGAGACTATCTTGAATGGGACGGATGGAGTATCATTTTTCTCCATCAAAATATATTCATAGTATTGGAGGTTTTCTTAGTTAAGTTAGACATGAATGTCTACCTTACTACGTCTTGAAGGCTATATCATGTTGTACTCTTTTCCCCTTACCAAGTTTTTTCCCATTGAGTTTTCTTGGTGAAGGTTTTTAATGAGACAATTATGCATGTGTATGATATACCACACAGTAATGTCCAAGGGGGAGTGTTATAAATAATTATATTTTGTGTGGACATTACCTATTATATTATTAGAGTTTCTATTATTTTATTATATATATATATATAACCCTATCTTGTAAAAAACCTAATGCGAATAAAATTACAGTTTCTTTATCTCTGCACCGCTTTTACAGTTTTTCTTCTCACAATCTTTTCTCTTTTTCTTCTTATATTATTCTATTTACTGTTTACATCATCAAGTGGATATTGGAGAAACATGTTACAACATCAACTACATTAATTTTTCTTGCATAGTACAAAACCGCAAAAAATGCAAATTGAGCAACAAAACAATTAACTCTAAATTTGGGGTTATTCATGAAATTATAAAAAGATAATGGGGATATTTGAAAATCTGTATTTTTTTTTCTCATTATATTATCATAAGATCTCTCCCACAATCACAAATTCTTTGGCTATTTGTTTGCGAAAGTTTGCATCAATAGATTTCGCCAATTTCAGCACAACCCTAATTCTGCATCTACTCCACAATCAACATTTCCTCATTTTCACGTCAACCCTAATTTCGCACTCTTAATTCAGTAATTTAGCCAAACCCTAATTCTAGCGACTATGGCCGGTGATTCGATTGAATCAACGCGTCTCAAGCACCACCGATCCTCATCTACCGATGACGCACAGGAGCGATCGAAACGCCGCAAGCATCGCCACCACCACCGACATAGCCATCACCACCGGCACCGGAGCAGCAAGGAGAAGGAAGGAATAACGGACACGGAAGGATCGGAAGGCAATCGAATCGATGATGCTCAGGTTAAAGATAGGAAATTGGAAAGCGCTGCGGAGGATGATGGTGGAGCTTTGTTGTGCGAAGGTCCGGTGAAGCATGAATCGGATTTTGCTGGGTTGGATTATGAGATGGAGGAAGGTGAGATAGTGGACGATGATGGTTTGGCTGAATTTTTGAATGATGGCTATGACAAGTCGAAGAAGAATTTTCATTCGGACGTCGAGTTTGGGGAAATTAAGACGAACAGATGTGATGATTCTAACATGGTGTGTTCATATCCCCTTAGTCTATATCTCTCTTTCCATTCTAGTATTCGTTGCATCATTTGGTCTTGTAGGTTCCTTTGACATCTGCTGCATTTGCTTACATATTACAATTTATCACTGGTCTTGCTTCATGAACTTGGTTTTTGTTTTTTCTTTAAAAATTTCGTATATCCAAATTTCACTTGGAAAAATGTCCCCGAAGTTTTCTGTTTTATTGGAACCCGGCTACCGTGCACTCCCATTTATTTCTTATATGTTTGTTGCGAAGAGTGTGATCAAATTTGCACTGATAGGAAGTCATTCTGCTTTAATGCTAATATTCTTGCGGCATTACACGGACCTGGCTAATTTTAAGAAAAGGGTGCTTTGCACTCCATAGTTACATTCTGGTGTCAGGCAAAGTTTATTAGGCGTTTCCACTTTCCAGAAGACTGAAATGATGGCTTTGAATTGATTGTAAGACTTGGTTACACGTACAAATCTTAAATTTTTTGCAAGCATGATAGTTTATGTATGTGTTTGGTTTGTTGATTTATGCTTTGTACCTTTCCTTCACAGGGAGTTAATGAAGTTAATACGGAAAGACTTCATAAAAAGTTACAGAAATTGGGGAAGGGGAAAACTGATGTCAAAGAAAGCTGTGAGATAGATCAGGATAGATTATTAAATTCTGTGGGTCTTTCAAATGGGGGTTATGCGCATCAACATCAGGAAGTGGATAGTATACATCACTCTAGAGATGTTAAGCAGACTAGCAATTTTGTTCATGAAGATGATCAAAGAAATTTGAAATCTTCGTCTTCCGAGAAAATGCAAAAGACCAGAACCCACTCTCATGAAAAGCGCCTGAAAGAGAGTTCTGTCAGTAATGTATCAAAGTCACCTGAATGGCCTAGGGGAAGGTCCCGGTCCCGAAGTATTGTACATGAAGCTTCTGTGGATGACCTTGATTCTAGGGAGAGGAAACATCAGAGTGCATCTGATGATGAAAGAGCTGCTAGAGATGTGAAAAAGTACAGACACGGAAGTAGGGACATAAGAGAGAGAGAAAGGGAGCGTAGTTCTAGTAGCAGATATATGGAGAGAGTAGAGAGACATCATAGCAGGGAGGCTCAGGACACATATAGGCAGGGCAGCAGGGAAAGAGATTTGGATAGAGATAGAATTAGAGAGAAAGAAAGAAAGGAGGAGATTGGAAGGGAAAGAGAAAGAAACAGAATTCGCGACAGATATCGAGGCGAGAGGGAGCAAGATATGCGGGAGAATGATAGAGATTGGGATAGGGAGAGGGGGAGCAGCAGGGACAGGCACAGGGAGAGGGACAGAGAAGACCAGATCAGGGATAGGCAAGGGCTTAGAGATGTCAGAAGGGCTAGAAGCAGAGATAGGGATAGAGATAATGATATTGATCGTCACCAGAAATATGAAAAGATTCAAGAAGAAGCTTATAGAGAGAGGGATAATGATTCCAGGCACAGAAGAAACTATGAACATTACCATAGAGAGAATATAAGGAGAACTGATTTAGAAAATGAGTGGTCTAAAGAAAAACAAGAGGAGAATGGTAACAAGAGCTTGGAAAGGTATATAATTATCTAAAGTAAATCAGTTGATTTGAGGGTTTTTTTTTTCCATCACCTTAAATTATTCTTTTCATGTTTTGGTTGGTCACAGAGAAGATGAAAGGCAAGAAGACTATCAAGAAAAGATCGCAGTGCAACTTGCTGAGCAGGAAGAGGATGATCTAGAGAGAATTAAGGAGGAAAGTAGGAGGCGCAGGCAAGCTATTCTTGAAAAATACAAAAACAAAGAGCAAAAACCTGTAACCCGTTTACAAGGTGTCAAGATGCTACTTGTTACCTTTTGTGTTCAATTGACTAAGTTAGTATTTCTCTAGCCATTTGGCATTTTAAGACAGCACTGTCACTTCTCCTATATGGAAGTTACTATGTTGTTGGTTGTATGCCTCTGGTATTGTTATGTCTGACTAATTTTTGCATCTTACGTGCCAGTGTTGGATGCTGATAGAGAGTCTTCAGCAGAATTGGCATCTGCTGAAGTTATTCCAGGAAAAATTGACAATCAAGTGGAGGAGACAGATGATTATGTTCCTGAACCATCCTTTGCTGTGGGGAAATCGCCTTCACAAAATGGTCTTTCCATTGTTGACATGCCCAATGGTACTGGTGGACTAGGAGTGGGTACCCCCAAGGTATTTAAGTTGCCTTGGTTTAAAAGTTTTTATGTATATATTATTCTCATTTCTCAGCACTTATATTGTTTTTCTTATTCAAAAGGTGATTTGTAGGGTTTCTATATTTTCTGTTATGAGTGGCACTTTTTGTTGGTTGCATGAAATTCTCATAGTCTCATATTGCTTCAAACATATGATGACCAACAAATTTATTTATAAACTGTTGCAGAGTGAGAGATCCAATGATATGTTTTGTGATGATATATTTGGAGAATCACCTGCTGGAGTTCGTAAAACGGTAGGTCTTCGGAATTTTGTGTTGTTCTCAGCTCTATATATTCTTGATGTTATGCTTGGTTATTTAGCATGGTAGCCCTATATTCTTTTTTCCCATGTTATAGTTTTGCTCTGTGTATCTCTCTGTTGTGAGCCTTGTGTTAATTTGTTTTGTAGTTTAAATTTTGTTCCCGATCTCAAAATGCAAAACATCATAGTCCTCTTTATTTTAGTACATGTCCTCTGCTTTTGTAAAGTTGTTTCGTCTTTCTGTTTGTGGTAGGGACTTCCTAGATGCAAGCTTCTTCTTTACTTGGTACTTGTATATATACTTATGCAATTCAAAAATACAATTCCGCCCCTTAGAAGTCTTTTTCCTTGAATTTAACACTTCCTCAGGGTAAAGGGGATGGTATAGCCGTTGAAAAGAGTGGACTACATGACAATTGGGATGATGCTGAAGGTTACTATGGTATGTGCATGTCCAGAACACATAAAATCTCTACTGCATTATGTGTGTGTTTTATCGATATATTAATTGGTATATCTCTGTATATATAATGATACATGATATAATTTTTTTGGAGCTCTGATACATGCTTATTCCTGGTATTGATGCTTCTTGGTAACTCAAACCATCAGGAGGAAATTTTGAAAAATCATCACTATTGCCCATTTGAATGGGGAATATTCTTATTTTTCAGGTGCATCTGCATTGTGATTGAAAGTATAAATTTTCAGCCTTTTCGTAATAAGGTTTTTGACAAAAGGCCTTTTCATATTATTAGTCTCATTATATTTTGGACGACCAGGTTATCGTTTTGGGGAAGTACTTGATGGCCGTTACGAGATAATATCTGCACATGGAAAAGGTGTATTTTCAACTGTTGTACGGGCGAAGGATTTGAAGGCTAAGCCTGGTGACACTGAAGAAGTGGCAATCAAAATTATACGTAATAATGAAACAATGTGAGTTGCTCTCCTATTCCTGTTTTTGAGCTTTAAATGGTTTTGATATGTCCTCACTGCAAGCCCTTTGACACCATATTAATATTTATGTTTTTGTCTTCCAATATAGGTACAAGGCAGGTATGGAGGAGTTAGTCATTCTAAAGAAGTTAGTTGGTGCAGACCCTGAGAGCAAGCGGCACTGTGTTCGTTTTCTTTCTACCTTCAAGTACCGGAATCATCTATGCTTAGTTTTTGAATCACTTCATATGAATTTACGTGAAGTTCTTAAGAAATTTGGTCGGAATATTGGTCTGAAACTTACAGCTGTGAGGGCGTATGCTAAGCAACTATTCATAGCATTGAAACATCTTAAAAATTGTGGTGTTCTTCATTGTGACATCAAACCAGATAATATGCTGGTATGAAGACAACTTCCTCTTCCTTTTCTCAATCTGTTATGTTTTGGCTTCTTGTATGCGAGCTTGAATTCTTGCAGTGATTAATATGCATCTCTTTCTCTAGGTGAATGAAGCAAAAAATGTATTGAAGCTTTGCGACTTTGGTAATGCCATGTTTGCTGGTAAAAATGAAATCACGCCCTATCTTGTTAGCCGTTTTTATAGGGCCCCTGAGATAAGTAAGCATTACATTATTTTCAAACGAATATTGCTTTATCCTTTTATTACTTGTTTGCTCATTCAACACCGTTTATACCAACCTTACAGTTTTAGGACTACCTTATGACCATTCTATGGATATTTGGTCAGTTGGTTGCTGTTTGTTTGAACTTTACACTGGGAAGGTCTTATTTCCCGGTCCTTCTAACAATGACATGCTTCGCCTTCACATGGAACTGAAAGGTCCTTTCCCGAAAAAGATGCTCCGTAAGGTCAGAATGAAATTCAATTGTTTGTCCTAGAGCAAGTTTAATGCCTCTTAATATTTATCTGTGTTGTTATTGAATGATTATGAGCCCTTACTTGCTACTTTTGGCAGGGTGGATTTACTGATCAGCACTTTGACCAGGATTTGAATTTTCTTGCGGTAGACGAGGACCCTGTCTCAAAAAAGGTTGGTGTGCTCCTTTTAGATAGATTTTATCATTTCCACAGATGACACTCATGTTTATCATTTTGATTTCTTGCTTTTGCTGATTTCAACTCTGGTTTGCAGCCAATCAGGAGACTGATTGTGAACTTTAAACCAAAAGATTATGGCACGTTAATGTCAGTATCTCCTGGCGAGGATCCGAAAATGGTTGCTAATTTTAGGGATCTTATGGAAAAGATATTTGTCTTGGATCCAGATAAGAGGTTGAATGTGTCACAGGCTTTAAGCCATGCTTTCATCACGGGCAAGTGAAACCATGATGCTGATTTCTGACTACAGACTGCTGTTGCTAATTTTTGGTCTCGTCTCACTACTGAATTATCTAATTGGACATTTATTTGTCTTTGTCTTCTGTCTGGGAGCAAGAATTCAGGAGACTGGGGCTTGGTTGAAGTTCTTAGAGATGATCTTGGGAGAGGCAATTATTGTGGAGTTCTTTCCATGGATTGTTTTCTATTTCTATTGTAAGAAACTTACTAAAGGTGTTTCCCTTTGTTTGTACTAATTATTAATGGTGACAATCAAGAAAGCTTCGAAAATCATTGTTTTATCAGTGATTGGGACTTACCTTCATTATGAATCTGGTATTAGCATATACATTGGAGGCATTAGTTTCCTCGGCATAGAGATCAGGAAACCATTGCCTCCACCTCTGCATATGTGTATATATGATGTGATTCTTTTTTCGTGATTTTATTTCGGAGATGTAGTATGGGTGTTGTACTAGATTATTCTTTGTTATTTTTTCGTTCATGTACTCTACTGTAGACCTTTTGGTTCTGGAGAGTCTAATAAAATCTTTCATTCAGGAATCTTCTATTGCTATGAGGAAACCATTCAGTGGTTTAGATGATTAAAGGCACTCTGGAGAAGGTACCTTGGTTTCTCTTAGGAGTTTATCTGGTGCCTTTAAGAACTAACCCAAATTTGAAATTGAATCACTTTAATGATTTATATTTTTTGCGTTGGTCTAATTGCCTTGTGTTCCTCCATTCTTAAAATATGTCTAAACCACAAGGTATTGCCTGCAAGAAAAGAATATTTACTGCTTTTAGATTTCACTAATCAGCCTATGGAAGTTCTAATGAGCCTTTGTTTGTAAACCTTCATGACGTCCATTGAAAAGCATTTGGATCTGTGCTTTTTTTCTTAATTTTTTGCTTCTTTAGAACTTTTAAATTATGCACCTTGAGGTTTACATGTATATCTGATCCATGCTTTGGTTGTTCTGGAGGACTCTATGGCCTGGAGATATTTGGATGCTGCTCTGCAGTATGAATTCTTGTAAGTTATCTGCTTTGATTTTTCTTCACTGTTCTTTTTCCTTTTTATCTTCATCTTCAACCCTTCTTCCACTTTCTTCTGTTTTTTTTGGGGACAAGGAAGGTGGTGGTAACCATTCATTAAATAATTCCAAAACTCAATTATGACCTGATTCTGTTGTGTTTGTAGGGTTCAGGCTCCTGTTGACATTGGTAAGACATCCCTGACATCCAATTCATTTCTGTGTGGCCCAATTTCTTTTGACCTACTACCCGATCAAAGTTTAGACCAAAAATCCGATCAGTTTAGACCTTTTCAATAGACAATCGCCTCCATTGACTTATGATTAGCATTTTTTTGGGCACAATGTACTTGCTGCAGTTCTTGGTTTTCTTGCATCTTGGTGAAAATTAGTCTTACAGCTTTTAGGCCTGATATCTCAATTTTATCAGACTAATATTACCAATCATTAGGGAATGTGATTGGATAATTGCCATTTGCACCAGAATCAATCTTGTCTAGGATTTTAAGTTACTTTTTACACTCGTCATGTTTATAAGCAGTTTGCAAGTGTATTCAAACCATAGTCTGCCATTGTTTAATTTGTGAGCCTGTTAGTATAAGGCTTACAGGCGTATGAGACGTGGATGGAGGATCTATCTTCTGCATTGTGTTTTTGAACGAGTCACTCAACCTTTATTGGATTTTGTTGGCAGCTTGCGATACTAATTCATCTAACGCCTTTTTTTTTTGTGTTATGGATTTTACAATCAACTAACTATTGGTTTATCTTTATTAGTTTATTTATTCAGCCACTCCTCTTAATTGTCTCATACTAGTAAAACACGTGATGAGTTGCACACAGTTCGGAAGTTATGAACTTTACAGTTTGTCATTTGAAAGATAGTACGGATGATATTCCATAAATATTGACTGGATTTATTGACTCTGGATTTGAATCATATAGCTCCCTGCCCACCGAAAACGGAAAAGAGAAAGGGCGGTGGGGCTACTTTCTTATGTTTCATCAAAATCACCAAATGGAGGGGCTAAATCTGTCTCTCTTGGATCACTGATTTCGGGCATTAGATAACATGCCTAAATTTGTTTCATCATGTTACAATTTAGACTTGTTGGAAAACATATTCCTGTAATATATCATTTTCATATACCCTCAGAAGTCAGAAACAATGAGAAGTGATAAGTTTAATATTATTGATTAACGTTCTTCAATTGTGTATTTTGATGCTAGCTGTTTTACATAATGTTTTGATGAGGAGTAATGTCTAGCACAGCAGTTCTTAGGTATACTTCTCATGTTAGTTTTGTGTAATGCTGGTAGTTGTAGATTCCGTATGCAGTGGGAGATCCTACCTACCTACATAGTTTCTGACGTCATGAGGTCGATCTATTTGTTTGGACCCATGTTTATGGGATGTTTTTGAAATGTTTGGATTCGATCATTTTCTGCGTTTTGGCTGTGTTGAAATTCTTTTACTTGTGGTAAATCTCTTACTTACTGCTTGAAGCCTGCAAGCGAGAGAACATTCAATGTTATCTGGATGATACGAGGTAGAAGGAATGGTATTTACATCAACGAGCACACTATAACCCTCTGTAAAAGGAGTTTGTCTTTTAGAAACAACAGCAAAAGTGTGTGATACCGATACATAACAGCTCTTCCATTTACATATGCAAATGCAGCCAAGAATGCCAAAAAAAAGAACGTGAAATTGCAGCAGGAAATGGACATTCACCTCGTTCACGAAGTTGAGGACGATTACTGGAGTCGACAAAATGAAACCAATAATCGAACAATTAGTAGAGAAAATAGGTAGATTTATTTGTATTCATATGTGCGAAAATGGTTATTTGGATTGGGAGCTCTTACGTCAATTGAGAGATTTTATTAAGTCTGATATTTACAAGTAGGGTAAAAATTAAAAATACTCGATCTACAAAACCTACATGTATAAAATACTCATGGTAAAAGTTGTATGTGGAAATTATCCACTTTACAAAAAAGTAGTCAAAATTGAATTGTTTTTTATGAATTCAATGTGGTATAGCCGTTTCCCACCCATGTCTGTTACTTTTTACTCTTTCAAAAAAAAATTGATCAAATTTAAATTCTTCTTCTTCTTCATTCGTCAATCAACACCACCGCTGCTTCATCCCTTGAAAATCATCACCATCTCCCTCACTGCAAATCATCACCGCTCACTCCCCACTGTTTAGCGCTTGAAGCTTCACCCCCACCGTCGATTTGGCAGCAAGAAACATTCCACCTCCACCGGTCGTTGCAACCACCGAGTGAGCATCTCCATCACAGCGTAGAGAAGCATGGCAGGGTCAGATGATGAAATTCTCCAACACATTCAGGTTTGTCATGTCTCCATCTCCATACCTATAATTCAAGATGATATATATTGATTTCCACCAGTTGTCACATATTTACACCGTATTTATTGATTTTTTTTCACAATATATGAACTGCGGAATTGATTTGTTGATTGTTTTCCATCGTAATTTATATAATTTAGTATGAAATCATATTGCATAGTTGTATGTTGTACAATCGGTGGCAAAATATGATCCACCGGCGGTGATGCCTAGCCGCCGGTGGATGCATTCTAGCATAGTTTGACCACCAGTTTGTAGTGTTTTTGCATGTATTATTATATGTAGACTGTAAATATGTGACAACCGGTGGCTACATCCCAACAGAACGCATCCACCGGCGGTGAACATCCACCACCAGTGGATGTGTTCTACTAGGATGTAGCCACCAGTTGTTGGTTTTATCTGCTTATATATATTTTTACAAGCAATAATGTATCTCGTGTCTAATTAAATATTTAAATTTTGAAGGAATCGGAGTGTCCGTGGTACCGTCGGCCCGAATCAATGAATCGGGTATGGCAGGTGAATACCTACTACAGGGTTGGCCTGTTAGAGATTGTCAAGGACACACTTATTGATGTCGGGGGCCATGAGCTGCTCGAGAGGTTCCGGAACGGGCCGTTTGGTCATTTTATCGGCTGGACACCGGGCACGCTGTCTTCCCAGGCGATACACAGCCTCGCTTGTCGCGCTATCCGGTCGGTGCGGGGTATTTGGTTCCACATCAACGGGTCCAATGTGCAGTACACGACGCGGAACTACGCCCTGATCACGGGTTTGAGATTCGGGGCGTCGAATTTCGATAGTACTGCCCCCTGCGATCCGAGCTGCGTACGACTGTTCCAGATCGCGTTCGGCGGCGATCTCCGTATGACCGCTGCAGACTTGGTCAACCGCTTCAAGAGCGGAAGACGCATCCTTGGAGCCGATGACGATATCTACCTCGGCGTCACCCACGTGCTGGTGGCCTATATATTCGTCTTCGGGCATTGACAGCCAGATGATAGTGTTCATGTGGCTTTCGGCACTAGCCGATGACTTGGAGAGATTCTACCAGTATCCTTGGGGTGTGTACTCGTACAAAATCCTTCGAAACCATGTGAGGAAGATTTCGGACAACAAGAAGTACCACATTTACGGCCCGACATGGGCATTGATGATATGGAGATTTGAGGTGATTCCCGGGTTGGGAGATGTCGTCGGTAGGCCCCGCAGAGGCGACTGATTGTATCCAAGATGCTTGCGATGGAATTTCCGAAAGAGCTCGAATACGCATGACTTGCACGCTGTCTACGAGGGTTTGGAGGTAATTTAATAATTAGATGCGTATTAATTTATATTTGATATTGTTATTTGTTAATTGATCTTCTTACACTGCTCGTGTTTGATGCAGGTATATGATATGACCAACCTAGATCTCGAAGAGGACGAGAGAGAGCTACCGTGGACACTGTCTGTCCAGTGCCCGAATCCGATCTCGGTGCAGTATGCTCCACTGACGAGTCTTACTATGAGGAATTCGGCCGAGCTGAGTCGTGCTAAACAACCGGCACCACCTGTTGTGATCAAGGAGGTTCACGGTCCTCGATCTACACGGAGATTTTTATTTATCGAGCCTGCCGATTACTGACTGTAAAAATCTGAAAAAAAATACTAATTATCGAGCTAAGATATTTAGTTATAAATTCCTCTCCTGGAGATTTTTATTTATATATATATATATATATATATATATATATATTTGCTTAACTTCATGTTTAAAAATTTTATACGTTATTACAAGAAATATTTAATTACATTGCATTAGCATCCATAAATTTTGATAATTTGTATGATTTTATTAAATAATTGTGTTCTTAATTTTATTATGTGGAATTATTATGTTATTTTATCTCAACTTGTAATGCTTAAGGAATTAGATTATAAATGTGTGATTTTATTAATCAAAACTATATAATCATGTATATAGATGGTGAGTATGCATAAATGTATATATATTTAAACACACTCACACAAATACATATATACATGATTGTATGCATGCATGTGTTTATATAATCACACTATAGTATATATAAACATCTATATATGTGGGTTGTAGGATAGTTCCAATAGAAATTGAAATGATAATACACTTATACAAAATATAAATAAAGGATACTACAAATCCTACATCTAGGCTTAATAATTAGGATTGGAGAGAGAGATTTGTTGGGAAAGTAAAATCTATTCTTCTTCCACACTCCAAACTGTCACCTTCTTCTCCTCCATGCAAGACAACTCAAATCCACACTCTTTCCTATCTTCTACAATTTTCAAGACAATCATGTAGGAATCGCTTTATGTAATATATACATTTTATATGTATTTATAGTGGTCAATGTAGTTTGACCAAGGTTTAAGTGACGTGACATTTAATTTTAAGGAAATTAAATGACCTAGGGTCGATCTACGTTTCGAGTAGATGATCGTGGTATATTTATTTTCTCTAAACCGATTCCCGGTGAGTGAGAAATAAAGGTTTAAAGTTAGTCACTTAAAGTATGGAGTTATGTGTTTGGGACTAAAGAGAAACTCTTGTCCCACATTGGTTATAAAACCAACATTCATCATGTAAATAAGGAGATAAGAAACCTTATGGTTTGACAAGTTGGGTCAATGACCATCTGGCGCGTACTGGTCTGCTGTCCTGGGCTTATTTTTGGTCCGCGATCTGGTCCACGATCTGGTCTGGTGATCTGGTCCATGATCCGGTCTGGTGATCTGGCCCAGCAGATGATCTGGTCCAGCTGGTGATCTGGTCCACGTTCTGGTCTGTTGATCTGATCTGGTTCTGGTTCTGGTCCAGCACATGTTTTGGTTCTGGTCCAGCAGATGGTGTTCTGGTCCAGCAGAAGATCTGGTTCTGGCCCATCAGATGATTTGGTCCAGTGATCTGGTCCAGCAGATGATCTGGTCCAGTGTTCTGGTCCAGTGATCTAGCCCAGTAGAAGATCTGGCCTGGCTTGCTGCATGGTGTTCTGGTCTGGTGGCCTGGCCTGTGCCAGACAGATTGTGCCATGGCCTATCCCAGACAGCTTGTGTCATGACCTGTGCCATGGTCTGCCCAACGATCTGTGACAGTGATCTGTTCAGTTTGTGAGATCGATCTGTGATATCAATCTCTTTGTCAACAAGCTAATAATGAATATGGACAAATGTATGTCCAAATTAGGTGGATTAATTATAATTAATACCACTAATTTTTGTAACTCCCGTAACGTCCAGTGGCTTAATGTGATTTAATTGCCATGAATGGATTTTAATGACAATTAATTCTTGTAACTCCTCTTGAGTGGATTTGACTTTTATATAGGTGGTCTCCATGCATTTCACTTAGACGACATACACGAGACATCATCATTCACAAGCTCATTTTGCTGCATCTTCTCTTCAAGCATTTAGAAGAAGTTTTGTCATCAACCTTTTTCAGTTCGTCGGAGCTCGTTGGTTCGCGGTGCTGCCACATCCGAGACGAAAGCCATTTTATCTTTGGAGACATCTACGCCTTACCGAGAGCACTACCGGGGCGTAATATTGTCTCTCGGAAAGAGGATCTTTCCTCGACTCGGCTTCCAGATTTTTCCTCCGAATTTATTCTGTTTTACTCCGTTGTAAAAGAATAAAATAGCTACTGCAAATAATATATTTTACTCTTCCTAGATTATATTTTTTCTAACAATCGCAAGACAATATTACCTTTTTATTTGGGAGGAGGTTTTCCTTTATTTTTGTAATAAAGGAACAATACAGTAGCTCTTGGAGATTTCAGTAGCCAAGCCTCACCATTTGAAGTACAATTGCTGCTTTGGAGATTTGAAGAATCCAGTAGCCACTTTGAAGATTTGAAGAATCCAGTAGTCGCTTTGGAATAGCTCATTCTTTGAAGAATACAGTAGCTATTTTTCAACCATTTGAAGATGGCATCCTCTGCTTCAACCAATTCCAACACAGCCGCTGCTGCCTTCGCATCCACCGTAGCTGCTGCTGCTGCCACTTCCGCCAACACTACTGCTGCTGCCGGAGGGTCTTCAACGATCCCAATCGTTGTCGACGCCACCACCAACACACTGTTTTCCGGGCTTGGAGCCGGTACGAACCCTTCGGGGTTGAACGATGGTTCCACTTTTAGTGGTTCTGTTGGGTCCATTTTTGGATCCGGTGTTGGAGCCCTCGGGCTCAACACGTCAGGCTCTCTCTTGGGAGCGAATTCGGCACCGAGAATGATGCCTCCTGCCGAAAATCCACCGAAGTTCAGCGGTGCTGACTTCTGACATTGGCAACATAAAATATTGTTCTATTTGACAATATAGGGCTTCGCCGGGTTCCTCAAGGAGAACGAGCCGCCGACACTGAGTGCCGAGGAGACGAACTTCACTGTTCGGGCTGCCTATGACAATTGGCACACTGGAAATTACCTTTGTAAAAACTTCATTCTAAATTCCTTAGATGACAGTTTATACAATGTGTATTCCGTGGTAAAGACCTCCAAAGAAATGTGGGAGGCTCTTGAAAAGAAGTACCGAAGCGATGACGCGGGTACGAAGAAGTTTGTTGTAGCTAAATTTTTAGACTACAAGATGGTAGACTCCAAATCCATCATGGATCAAGTACAAGAGTGTCAACTCATTGTGCACGATGTCCACACCGAGGGGACGATTCTACCGGATGCATTCACGATGGCGACCATGATTTAGAAGCTACCTCCAAGTTGGAATGACTTCAAGAGCTATCTCAAACACAAGAGAAAAGAGATGACTCTTGAAGACCTCATCGTGAAGCTTCGCATCGAGTCGGACGTGCAAAAGCGTGATTTGAAGGTGAAAGGGCCGATGGACGCAAAGGCCAATTTGTTGGAGAGAGGCGGTCCCTCCAAGAAGCGTGCTCGCCCGAATGACAAGGGCAAAGGGAAGCAAAAGCCAACTCGCAAGTTCGATGACAATTGCTTCAATTGTGGTAGACCAGGCCACACGTCAAGAGATTGTCGTGAGCCAAAGGGTTACAAGAAGAAGAAGCATGCTGCCCACATTGCTGAAAAGGAGTTCGGAGATTGGGACGAAGGCGACCTTGCCGCCGTTGTCACTGACGAGGTCAACTTCGTGGACAACCAAGGTGGATGGTATATTGATACCGGCGCAACCGCCCATGTGTGCGCCGATAAGACTAAGTTCGTGACTTACAAGGCTGTTGAGGGGAGGAAGCTCAACATGGGAAACCAAGCCTCGTCCGAGGTGGCCGGAATTGGGGATGTGGTCCTCAAAATGACGTCCGGCATCCCGATCACCTTGAAGGAAGTTCTGCATGTCCCAAACATCCGCAAGAATTTAGTCTCGGGCTCTATACTAGTCAACAAGGGATTTAGATTAGTGTTTGAATCCGATAAATTTGTATTGACTAAGTTTGGAAAATTCCTTGGTAAAGGTCATCTTACCGGGGGACTTTTTAAACTCAATGTAATGGTCGTGAGCTGCAAAAGCTTGAAGGATAATGAAAAAGCTTCTACTTCCTCTTACTTGATTGAGTACTCCGATTTATGGCATTGTAGATTAGGACATGTAAATCTAAATGCTATAAAAAGATTACTAAATTTGGATTTACTAAAGTTAAGTGAAGTCAATACTCAAAACAAATATGAAATTTGTGTTGAGGCGAAAATGACTAAGTTACCGTTTCATTCGGTAGAAAGGAGTACGAAACCTCTAGAATTAATTCATACCGACGTGTGTGATTTAAAGTTTGTGCAAACTAGAGGTGGTAAGAAATATTTCATTACCTTCATATATGATTGCACAAGGTATTGTTATCTTTATCTTCTAAGAAGTAAAAATGAGGCTATTGAAGCTTTTAAGAACTTCAAAACTGAAGCCGAAAATCAATTAAGCTGTCGAATTAAGATGGTTCGAAGTGATAGAGGTGGAGAATATGTAGCTCCGTTTGAGGAATTATGCAACGAAAGTGGTATAATTCATCAAAGGACGGCTCCTTCTTCACCTCAATCTAACGGTGTTGCGGAACGCAAAAATCGAACACTTAAGGAGATGATGAACGCTTTATTGATTAGTTCAGGGTTGCCCCAGAACATGTGGGGGGAAGCTATCTTAACAGTCAACTATATTTTGAATAAGATTCCACTTAAAGGTAAGGATGTTACTCCTTATGAATTGTGGAAAGGAAGAAAGCCCTCTTACAAATATCTTAAAGTGTGGGGGTGTTTGGCAAAGGTTGAAGTGTCTCTACCCAAACAAGTTACAATTGGCCCTAAAACAGTAGATTGTATCTTCATTGGATATGCTCTTAACAGTAGTGCCTATCGATTTGTTATTCACAAATCGGAAGTTCCCAACATGGTGGTGGGAACAACTTTCGAATCAAGAAATGCTATATTTTTTTAGAATATATATCCTTGTAAAGATAAGGATATAATTGAAGTCAATTCTAGTAAAAGAATTGAAGAAGAGACCACGTCTTCTAAATCAATAGATGAAAATCTAAAATCGCACAAGCGACAAAGGTCTAATCTAGAGGATATAGAACCGAGACTAGGTAGTAGAGTTAGGACTCAAAAGACTTTTGGTCCTGACTATGTATCGTTTTTGTTGGATGATGAGCCAACAACGATTAAAGCAGCTTTCTCTAGGTCCAACGCGGAGCTATGGAGAGAAGCTGTACAAAGTGAGATTGACTCAATTATGCAAAACCGCACTTGGGTGTTGGTTGATTTACCTTAAGGTTGTAAGCCCTTAGGATGCAAGTGGATCCTTAAAAGAAAATTTAAAGTCGATGGGTCAATTGATAAATATAAGGCTCGGTTAGTAGTCAAAGTCTTTAAACAAAGAGATGGGTATGATTTTAACACTTCGTGAGGACAAAGCTTGTCTGCATCTGCATTTGGGTTATTTCCACTCATGTGGGGGATTGTAGGAATCGCTTTATGTAATATATACATTTTATATGTATTTGTAGTGTTCAATGTAGTTTGACCAAGGTTTAAGTGACGTGACATTTAATTTTAAGGAAATTAAATGACCTAGAGTCGATCTACGTTTCGAGTAGATGATCGTGGATATTTATTTTCTCTAAACCGATTCCCGGTGAGTGAGAAATAAAGGTTTAAAGTTAGTCACTTAAAGTATGGAGTTATGTGTTTGGGACTAAAGAGAAACTCTTGTCCCACATTGGTTATAAAACCAACATTCATCATGTATATAAGGAGATAAGAAACCTTATGGTTTGACAAGTTGGGTCAATGACCATCTGGCGCGTACTGGTCTGCTGTCCTAGGCTTATTTTTGGTCCGTGATCTGGTCCACGATCTGGTCTGGTGATCTGGTCCATGATCCGGTCTGGTGATCTGGCCCAGCAGATGATCTGGTCCAGCTGGTGATCTGGTCCACGTTCTGGTCTGTTGATCTGGTCTGGTTCTAGTTCTGGTCCAGCAGATGTTCTGGTTCTAGTCCAGCAGATGGTGTTCTGGCCCAGCAGATGATCTGGTCTGCTTCTGGTCTAGCACATGTTCTGGTTCTGGTCCAACAGATGGTGTTCTAGTCCAGCAGAAGATCTGGTTCTAGCCCAGCAGATGATCTGGTCCAGTGTTCTGGCCCAGCAGTGTTCTGGTCCAGTGATCTAGCCCAGCAGAAGATCTGGCCTAGTGTTCTGGCTTGGCCTGCTGCATGGTGTTCTGGTCTGGTGGCCTGGCCTGTGCCAGACAGATTGTGCCATGGCCTATCCCAAGCAGCTTGCCCAACGATCTGTGAAAGTGATATGTCCAGTTTGTGAGATCGATCTGGTGATCGATCTGTGATATCAATCTCTTTGTCAACAAGCTAATGATGAATATGGACAAATGTATGTCCAAATTAGGTGGATTAATTATAATTAATTACCACTAATTTTTGTAACTCCCGTAACGTCCAGTGGCTTAATGTGAATTAATTGCCATGAATGGATTTTAATTACAATTAATTCTTGTAACTCCTCTTGAGTGGATTTGACTTTTATAAAGGTGGTCTCCTTGCATTTCACTTAGACGACATACACGAGACATCATCATTCACAAGCTCATCTTGTTGCATCTTCTCTTCAAGCATTTAGAAGAAGTTTTGTCATCAACCTTTTTCAGTTCGTCGGAGCTCGTTGGTTCGCGGTGCTGCCACCTCCGAGATGAAAGCCGTTTTATCTTTGGAGACATCTACGTCTTACCGAGAGCACTACCGGGGCGTAATATTTTCTTGCGAAAAGAGGATCTTTCCTCGACTCGGCTTCCAGATTTTTCCTCCGAATTTATTTTGTTTTACTCCGTTGTAAAAGAATAAAATAGCTACTGCAAATAATATATTTTACTCTTCCCATATTATATTTTTTCTAACAAATCATTCACTCCCTCACACTACCTCTCTTCCCCCTCCACAATCTCCATTGAAGCACTCTCAAACTCCAAGTATTCATTCATCCATTGTTGCACACCATCACCATCCTCACATCACTCCACTCACCCCTACAAGCTTTCTACATTCTTGTATTTTTTCAACCATCTAGGAGGGAGGAAGATCCACACTTCAAGCTCTTTCAAGTTCTTACATCCTATCTAGAAAGGTAGAACTCTATCTCATAAGTTTCTTTATTCTTTTGAAGTTGAGCATGGTATGTAAGCATATAGTACTCATATGACTCATATTTGTGTCTTAAAATGATATATATATGTTTTCCAGAGATATAATATAAGAAAAATCGGATCTTTAAGGTTTTAAGTGAGGAAACATGAAGAAGATATAGTTAAAACCTGCAAATCTGCCGATTATCTTTCGATATAAGTCTCTGCATGTTTCGTATTGTTATACTTCTCCATTTGTTTTGAAAATTTTTATATGAAAACCTTGCTATGTGAACTGTATGTATGCAAAATTTCAGTTTAATCTAAGTTTTTTGGTATTTTAAAAAAATACGTGAAGTAGCTCTCTCAACTATGAAAATCTGAAAATATAGTATGTATCATTGTTTTTATATAATTTAAGCAGCTTGTTTCGACATGACTTACTTATCTTTTTTTGATGAGAATTTTTATGTGGAAACTTTGCTATGTTAATATTTATAATATTAATTTTCATATAGTTATATAATGTTTGTGATTTTTGAAAAATACTTGAAGATGACTGTTTGAAGTAAAAACCTTTGTAAATGGTGACACTTTATATCATCGTTTCATGTGGTTTTAGAAGGTGTAATTTATGTTTTAAATTTTCTGGGAATATTAGGATATGTATATAGTAATTTTACCAATTTTTAGGGAAAACTAAGTTTGTTTGGTATTTTTAATAAATTCCCTAAAAACGTTGAATGAATCTGAAATGTTTTCTCACATAGTTGAACTAATTGTCTCCGTTCATGGCATTTTATTAATCAGATTTAGTTGAAATTTTTACAGAACCTCCTGTACTATATTTTTATAATATTTGTAACTTTTCAACCCGTAAGATGACTGTTTTGGGCAGACCTTAGTATACTTTGAATAACTTTTTTCTCACTTAATATTATTAACTCTAGTTTTTTTTAAAATAAAAGATGACTTCAGTAGCTTTCTGGATTGATACATTATAGCCCCTAGTTACATGTGAGTCGATAGTTATGATCTTTCAAAATCTACTAATTTACATGAACAATCTGCCCTAAAATTGTTCATAAGAATATTATAGTTTCTCTACCTTAAATTATGTTATGTGTTTCTTTTGCAACATATTGTGAGATGTTATGTGTATATGATATATGTGACATAAATTCATTGTATAATTATTAGATCTAATTTTATTTTATGAGTTGTATTATGTAAATTGTTAGGAGTTATCCCTTAAAGCATTTAAAATTAAGTTATAGATTCATATGTACTTAATAAATGTACTTAAGTTTATTTAGTTTATGAATGATCTTAAACTTTAGTATGTGTTTACATGATATATATGACCACGAACATCATGCATATCACGAGCATTCTTTTCAAAAATTTATGAAAATATAGTTATATAATTAATTGCATGACTTACAAATATTTCTACTATATATATATATATATATATATAAATATTTCTTGTCAAAAACCCGGGAGTAGGAATAGAACATAGGGATGACTTGTACGATTAGCCTTCTAAGTTGAGATTTGTATTGTAGGTCTCATTCAGGTCGATAAGTGACTCATGCTTTTCCCCGTTCAACTAATCCACAAGATTCAGGTGGGTTTTCTATTTACAGTACGGTATTTTCGAGCTAGTGAGCTCCAAATATTTTATTAAATGTGAATTTACATGACAAATTTTTATTGCTCATGTGTATCCTAAATGTGACGGATCGGTTTTACCGTACCCGTTGATTGGTTTTACCAATGATAAAGTTAACAATTGTGCCTTGAGCCAGATCCGGCCAAGGTAGTATACACGGAAAATCCGGATCGAGTGAACTTGGCCAGGTTCCCCGGTCTTGGCGAAAGGGGATTATTCGCGGAAGACTTCGGTTTTCCCCATCTAGTCGCAATAAGGAAACACGGTGAATGATCAAGAAAGGTAACGAGCTCGATTAAATGTTAGAATGTATGTTTTCATATGCGTAGGGTGGGCTTTCGTTTTAAAACGCCTTGCGACATATGGTTGGGCATGTAATATTCTTTTTATGAATGTTTATGTTAGTTTTTCACTGAAAAATGGGTAAGAAACCCACGGGGTACATTAGTACTCAGCCCAAAATTTCTTTCAAATGTTTTTCACAGGTTGAGAGGTGGGCGTAGGCGAGCTGGCGTTGGAGGTTGTTCCCTCCTTCAAGCTAGTATTTCTTTGTTTTCAATAAGCAAACCTCAAATTATTCTAAGTTGAATTTTCATTGTTGTTAGTAAACTTTGTTGTGCCTTATATGACTTGGACCTTACTTTATGTTGAACTTTGAAAATGCCTCGATCTCCTTAACTCTTGGTCTTTCTCAAGAGTTAGTTTATTTGAATAGATCATTTTCAATGTCCTCATACATTGGAATTGTGGTACTCAGAGTGATTTCAATCATTATTGATAATATTTGCATGACTTATTCCATCATAAATTACCCTTATTTATTTAAGTTATAACATTCGTCTCAACCCCGTCTTGGGGTCATGACACTGACTCGGCTCGTGCATCGTATGTTGCAGCTGCTGATGATGATGCTCGACCATATACCACGTTGCCCGAGCAGCTAACCATGATAGCCGAGGTGACAGGCTCGTACCCGGAGCAGTTTCCATAATCCAGCAGTGGCTTCTCAGGACAGATGCCCGAGCCAATATACACATATACTGTCATACCCCCTAGCTCGGGTTCAATCTTCACTTCAGCTGTCAAGGACTTGGCTCGAGCATTTGGATTAGATATTCCCCATTATGGTGTATCATATGCGCCGTCGAGCTCCTACGATCCATAGGCGATGTCGTTCCCCGACGTGCAGTATGCTAGCTCGTCGATGCCAAGCGAGACAATCGATGCTCCATATGTGACCATGCGGAATTCCAAATCTTCTTTTCAACCCGTACAGGAAATTTTATTTTTTTTCACTTTAATTTATTATTATTTTATCATGTTTAATTTTAGGTTTCTAATTTTACGTTATTAATTTAAAGTTACCCGCGATGGAGCACATTGATAGTGATTTTGTGCTCTTGGAGGAGTTTTTTGTGGAAGAACTTCAATACGAGCCTCCACAGGAGCCTGTTTATCTAGACAACGAGACAATTCAAAAATTCAAACGTTTTATAAAAATATCTCGGAATAAGTCAGTGAATACCATCGAGACTGAGTATCCTTTGACTGTTGGATGGTTCAAACAGATGATGGAGTTCACAGAAGACTACTCTTCGGAGGTAAATAACCTATAAAGTTGTGTTTCATTTGACATTTACTACTTTTGGCTTAATTTCATATAATTCATTTTTCACAGACGGTTGACATGTATATGATGGCACTTCAGTCGGGATTGATACATGGAGACCATGTTTATCCCGATCAAATGAAGGGGAGAACAATCATTTGCAACACCGATTATTTCGTAAGTTATAAACTAAATAAGATTTCAATATTATTAATTTTATTAATTTTATTATTTGTAGTTGTATTTATTTAAATAACATTTATACGAAAATGGAGCGTGAGTATGACGATTGCCTCGCGGATATGAAGAATAAAATGATCCACTTCGAGCGATGACATTTCGTCGAGAGTTACGTATCCATCAACTAAGTGCCAACAGTTGGGTTGTTGGAGGTCATTCATGGCAAAGATCGGGATCTACGTGTATAGAGTGGTGGAACGCGACAAAAGTATGTTTTCTAATTTTTAATTTATTTAATTATGAATATGTATTATATGCATGTTTCTATTTTTTAATTTATATGTGTAATATGCATGTTTTCTTATTTCATGTGATTTTTCCTATATGTGTTCAACATCACTTTGTAGTTATGGTTGTTAATTTGCCGAGTCGTACATTGACGTTATACGACTCTAATATTCGTAACATCACTCAAGAAGTTTATAATTCCCGGATCAGAGCGTTGAGACCACTGTATTATGGTCTTCCAATTGTGATGAAGTTTTCTGGATATTATTTGAAGAACAAGCAGAACGTCGACAGTAGTGAGGAGCCTTTCACATGGAAGTTTGCTAAAGATGTCCAACTATTCCATCAGATAGATAGTCACAGTTGCGGTCCAATGGCTTGCATGACCGTCGAGCGACAGATCAGTGGATTCCCAACTGTCGCATGGGGCAATAGACATGTTAAATTGTATCGTAAAGTTGTAGCTACACATATTTTTAGTCTTTGTGACATTTCAGACGTTTAGTTTTTTGGAACATTAATGAACTTTTAATTTTTGTATATGTTGATCAATAGTACAAATTAATATTATAAATGTATGTTTTTGCTTGAGCGTACCCAGCCTATAGGAGAACTTAAAGGGGCACACGCTTACCAACTGGACCATTACATCTCATCATTTAATAAATATGAATCAAACATATTAAACATAAGATAAGTGCATAACAAACAAAAAAATGCATTAGAACTAATAATCATGATAAAAGAACATATCCAAATAATACCAATTAAACAACTAATAATCATATTCAAATAATATCAATTAAACAACTAATAATCATATCCGAATAATACCAATTAAACAACTAAAAATCATCCTCTAACTGAGGGCAATCAGAACTAGAAATTTATGTCATGCCACAACGAGGGCATCTTCAATTTCATCTACTTCTTCTTCCCGATGTCTCACCTCCTGATCTACGTCTACTAAGTCTCAGTCGACTAGGCATTCTTATAGCTTTATTCGGCAACACTTGCACATTTACCACATCGGCGGGTAGATCCCAAATACTCTTATGAGGTACACGTGCAAAATGTACTCAATAGGTTGCTGCCCACGCTTTTCGGCTGTAAAATTTCGCTATAAATTGAGGGATCGGCAGTCCAACATTCATGAATAAAAAAATAATTAATACGATATAAATAATGAAAAAACTAAATTTTAATTTGCTATAATGAAAATTTATACGTACTTTATCGCCGCGATCGCATGAGAACAAGGAATGAGATCATACTGAAACTCCATGCACTCACATGTCGATAACTTCAAATCAACCATAAGCGGCCTCCTACTTGTCACAAGCTTAAATGTATTACCGTCCAAATGATTTACTGTGTATGCACAAGATCTCTCAATCTACACTTGCAACTTTCGTCTAACCTCTGCAGGAAATTCATGATATTCTTGAGCTATTTTCTGACATCTTTCATCAAACCATTCTTCCATAACAAGTCTCACTGCCTCCACGCATGAGCATATAGGTAGACGTCCAGCCCACAACAATGTTCGGTTGAAGCTTTCAACTGCATTAGAAGTTAGAAAGTTATACCTTCTGACTTGGCACATCGATCGAGCCAACTTAGCAGGTCCAACACTCATCAGTTTCTCGTATGAATTAGGCTTTGCCGCCTCTATCGCGCTCATTGTTCTATGGTATTCGTGTTGCATGTATGTGTATGCTACTTTCTGAAACAAACCAACAATGGTCTTCCCGAATCGTCTAAGATGATAGTAGCACAAACCGTGTGTCGCTTCAGGAAACACGATGCTGACGGCATGCTCAATCGACGCATGTGCATCAGATACAATCAGGGTGTTCGGCGTGCTACCATAAGCGCTCCTGACTCTGGTAAGAAACCATAACCAAGACTCGTGATTCTCTATCGGCCCAATCCCAAAAGCCAATGGGTACACATGCTCATTTGCATCCTTCGTTACTGCAACGAATAAGATGTCATTGTTCTTCCCCTTAAGGTGAGTGTCATCGATGACTATCACAGGCCTCATGCACAGAGCAAACACGGCTCTATAAGATCCAAGAGCGATAAATAAATGTCTGAATCCACCGTCGAGGCCGACATCGAGATCAGTCATCGTACCTTGATTCATCACTTTTAGCATATGTATATACCTAGGCAATAACTGAAATGATTCCTGATACTTGCCGTAAATCATCTCCAAAGCTTGATTCCTACCTCTGAGCGCAACATCGTAACTGACATCCATGCCGAAACACCTCCTAAGCTCCTCCTGAATAGCCTTTGGCCTAGAGATCTCATTTGCAGTGCGCATCTTCTTTGCAAAAAAGACACCTATCACCTTCGAGTGAACCTTTCTAGGAGCAATATTAGTTATGTCATCCACACATGGTGCTGACCGCAGAACTCGGATACAGCCCACATACCCCCATGACAATGTGCACGCAACAGGAACG
Source organism: Leonotis leonurus (assembly GCA_026898415.1). NCBI lineage: Eukaryota > Viridiplantae > Streptophyta > Magnoliopsida > Lamiales > Lamiaceae > Leonotis > Leonotis leonurus. Next base: position 1,558,393 of record JAPKLX010000062.1, read on the forward strand.
AGCAGTCTGAAGACAATTTACATACCCAGTGCAGTCGATATGTGTCTGATCTAATGACTCGGTACTCTGCTCGTCTCTCCAGGTTCCACGACCCAACAATAATACTCAAGTCTTCCTTGTCATTGTAGATCGACCCCTTAGCTAATTCTTCAAGTGTTTGGTTTTCTTCGATCAGCACGTCAGATGTCGATGTCAGGGCATTAGGAGGGATCATTGGAACAATCCAATTTCTTAAACACCCTTCTGTATTAGGGTTGTACTCGACATCACCATCGACATCCAGATACATCATCTCAAGGACTCTTCTCATACCTCCTGCCTCGTGCATCCATACTGCGAATTTGGCGAATGTAGCACTGTTCATAGCAGCGGGTCATTCTTCCTCGGAATCTGACGAAGAACGCTCAGAACTCCCTTCAGAAGCAACATAATCTTCATCATCATCATCATCATCATCTTCACCATCTTCATCTGGACATGTGTTCAGATCATGAATTCCAGTTGGTTCGTGAAACCATTCAGAAGATGTCGCGACCCTTTTGATGCCGTTGAGATCATCCATCCACTCAGTATTGCGCGATGTCCCGCCAATATCATAAGATGACACTGCCAAATCGACATACACTGTCAGAGACGGTGGTTATGACATCAGTGGTGGTTGTTCTTGTGCGAGCGGTTGTCTATTTCTACCGAATAAAATAAGCAACAGCCGGTGGTTATGACATCAGCGGTGGTTGTTCTTGTGCGAGCGGTTGTCTATTTCTACCGAATAAAATACAGATTAATGAGTGAATACCTGATTTTTTGGCGAAAATATCTTCAAATGGTTGAGATTAAGCTTGAAACCGAAGTGTGTCTTGGTATATTTGAGAGATAAAATGAGTTGGTGGAGAAATTATGAGTCAATCATGAAGTTCATGATTAATACATAACAACCCACTTTCACAGAAATCAATGCTAGTGGTAAGAGAATCCTACACCTTTTTAAAGAAAAGTGGGTATTTTTTGCATGTCTTTTTAGCTTTTGGATATATTTGACATGTATCACTTTAAAAATGGGTAATTTTACCCATTATCACTTACAAGTATAAGTCAAGTCATAAGCAACATTACTCTTCTATTATCTATATATATACTACTCTTAACTGCCTACAACGATTTGGCGATGCTGAGGTGACAATGTTTTATTGGTTCCGGTTATTCCACTTAACCCATGTGTGACTCCCTGATGCATGCATGCTCTTCCTCAATCTCCTGTACATGGCGGAGCCATAAATCTACTCAGCGTTCGTAAAACGCGGAAGCCTTCTTGGAGAAAAAGACTTGTTGAGAGAATTGAAATATTATCCTATAGCTTTTACCGCCATCTCACAACAATGACATACTAATACTAATACTAATACTAATACTAATACTAATACTAATACTAATACTAAGGATGTGATTGGTATGATGGAATGGTGTATAGAATGGAATGAAATGGTGTGATTCTATACTTCCATTCCTCCGCTTGTTTCGTTCCATAATCGAGAATCGAGATTTCATCCAAAATCACCATTCCATTAGGATTAGAAATAGTCATTAATACCTAATAACATATTAGTCATTTCAATTCATGCTAATTTTTTGCAATTTTTTAATTGGACAAAATTATCCTTAATTATTTGTTCATTTTACAATTTTACTATGAGCTACACTTCCCTCTGTACCAACATTTGACTTGTTTGAAATTTCTCTCTCTACCCAACTTCCTCACTCAAGCTTCAAACCCTAAAATCTATCAATAAAATTGAATGGCTAGATCCTGATCGATCGAGTTCCTTATTCACTCTACTAAGGTTTGCTATTGTATCCTCACATATCTCCTTTGAAATTTTCTTAAACATGGAGTATTAGATTTGGGATCCGATTCTAGGCTCCCATTTGATTTTTCCCTCTAATGTATTTTAGTGTGATATGTTTTTCACAAGGTACTGAAAGTTTAATAACCCATTGTCAAGTATTCTACTCTATTGCTCTACGCTGACCAGTTATACCCAACTCTCCCAAGGTGTCTCCTATGCATCTATTCTGATTTTTAGTTGATTTTCTAGATCGATTATCGTAATTGTGCATGCGTATCTGATTGCTGTGCGTTTTTGGATTTGTACCTCGAATCTCTCTCATTTATGCATTTCTTGTTTGTGTCTTGAAGATTTAAGATGTCCAGTTAATATTTTTGATGTTTCATTTGGCTGGTTCAGTGATCTCTGGTGTTATAATTAGCATTATACTTAATATATGAAACTCGTATAATTGAAGGTATCCAGTCATCCTTTGATGTTGAAAATTTAGGGAATTGAGTTTAGTTGTTTCTGTCAACACATTGTTTTTCAATTTAATAAAAAAGAAAAGTAGTCTGAATAATGAGCTCAGTTTTTTTAGTTTTTACAACGGATACTAATTACACAAACGAAATGATGAACATTACAGTTAATATATAACAAGGAATTTACAAGCATATGATATGTATTAGATTGCCTGACATGAATTGAAGCTCCAACCAACTACTCAGAACATGCTTTGCAGATAAGTCATTCATAATCGAAACCCCACATGTGTAAGTAAATTATAGTGTTAAATTGTGAGAGAGGCAAAATAAAACAAGAGTGTTATTTCTAAAATACCATATATAATTTGTTGCTGAAAATGAGAATTGAGAAACTTTATAGAAACATGATAATATAAAATAACAATAAGAAAGAGGGAGACGGTGTAGTATGCAAAATAGCCAAAAGCATCAATCATTAAAGCAAAAAAAAAAAAAAAAAGAAGAAGAAAGAATTAGATAAAGTGCGAGGTCCAGCCATAATTAATTCATCTTAAGCTTAATTCCCTTTAATTAATTACATCCTCAACTAGGGTGTCAAGCGGTAACCGATTCTCGGGAAGAATCGGTACCGGATTGAGAACCGGTTACCGAGTACCGATTTTCTGGAAAATTAATCGGTTCCTGATTCTCAACCGAACAGGGTACCGGTTTATAAAATTAAATATTAAAAAAATATGTTTTATATTTATATAAAACAAATTATATATTATAAAATATTTTAAATTTATAAAATAATTGCAAATTAAATTTAATTATATTTATATTGAATTATTATTGGTTTAAATTAATATTTTTAAGATAAAAATAAAAAAATTGAAAATTAAAAAAAAAACCGGTACCTTAACTGGTTCTACCGGTTAACCAGTCGATACTCGGATAACCAGTAAAAAAATCAATTCCAGTACCGGTTCCTAGAATTTCAAATTTTTCGGTACCAAACCGATTGGCACCCCTATCCTCAAGCTTTAAGAATTTTGCAAAGTCACCCATTCATAGTGCACATAACACATCTTACTAATCATTTTGTGTGTCGATGACTGAATATATTGTGTTGTCTTGAATAAATAGTGCTCCAGTAAGTAGAGTCACCCTCCTTATTCTCCTTATTTTGAATAAGTATAATCTTACTACATGATCTAAAATTGATTTATTCTGAATTCTTTTTGTTATTAGCAGCTATGGCAAGATTAAATGTATCATTGAAAAGAAAGAGATATTGTATAGTGCTCATTATGGATGAACATTATGCAATTAGTTAATTGGTTTTGGATCGTCGTTCTCAAGCATGTTGAAAATTATGTCCGTCGCATAGGTTGAAACATATATATCAAAATAAGTTTTATGAAAAAATAAAATATATCAATAAAGATATATGCGAGTGATAGTATATGCAAAAGTACCACTAGGATGAATCGGCAAATATTTGTTCATTTATGTTCTAGACTCGAAGCAATTAGTATAGTATGTTTTAGCAAAAATATGTTGGTGGATGAACAAGTTGATATAACTCTACATATTTTACCTCATCACCAAAAGCAAAGAACCATTAAAAATAATTTTGAGCATTCAGGAGAAACAATTAGCACACTTTAGGAAAGTGATAAATTATATAATTTCACTTCAAAGAGAGCTAATTAAGAAACCTGAGCCAATAATTGATGGTTGCACTAATGACAAATGGAAATGGTTTAAGGTATGCATTTTCAATTACTTTTCAATAAACTTTAGAAACAATATACTTACTCTAGCTAACATATCAAGGTTATTGTCCCTAAAGAAGACAAGGCTAGATACAGAACACACGAAAAATGACATTGTTATGAATGTGTTAGAAGTGTGCTCACCAAATATGCAATTTATCTATGGTGGATATACAAATGGTGAATGATTTCTTGCACCATTTTGAGGTCAAATATATCACTTAAATTATTGGAGTGATACATCAATCAAAAGCATTTGAAGAATATTTTAATATGAAACTCTTCTTCTAGAAATGTTATAGAAAGAATGTTTGGCTTATTAAAGAACTGTTGGTGTATCCTTAGAAGTCTGTCATTTTCTCTTATCAAGTTTCACAATCGGATCATTTTGACATGTTTACTTCATGATTTTATAAAAAGTGAAATTAGTGGCCATCAAATGAAAGATGAAGACGGTGTTCTACTTGAATGAGAAGATTATATTAAACATAATGAATATATTGTTTCTTCAATTGAATTTTCAGATGAATGGACAAACATTTGGAAAAATCTTGCAGTTAGCATGCTCAATCGCAAAGAAATAATAGATGAAGTTCCACTTGTCTTCGGGACCTTGACTTATGTAATTATTTCCTATTAATTTTGAGGTCTTTCCAAATTCAAATTTTGAATTTCTTATTTATTGTTGTTGTTTGATTATAATATATATGTTTTTTGCATCACCAACTTTTACGGATTATTTATCATTTTTATGCGTTGCCTTGAAAATTATTTAATTTCTCTAAATTCACACTAATATAATTCATATTTGTATGTTTGAGATGATATTGACCTTATACTTGTTTTTTATATCACAGAATGAGCGGTCCGGTAAAAAAAAGAAAATAGAATTTTGTGAAGATTCTAAACTTATTGAGGCTCTTGTTGGTATGGTGAATTTGGAAACGTATAAGGCTAACAATGGATTTAAACCTTGCTATTTATTTTTTATTAAGGAAAAATTGCAAACTTCTTTGCCTAACTCAAATTTGAAGGTTAAACCACTTATTGAGTCGAGAATCAAGATCACTACAAAAAAATATGAAACTGGCGACGAAATGGACGACGAAAAACAAATCCGTCGTCAGCTGGCGACGGACTAGCGATGGATCGTCGCGAAATACTTGACGACGGAATGGCGACTGTTTTTTTGGCGGGAGAGTTGGCGCCATAGTTAACAACGGATACGTCTGTCGTTAGGACATTTCGTCGTCAGTCCGTCATTAGGTTAATTATTTTTTTTTAATTAAATTTAATGCTAACGACGGACTGGTCCGTCGTCCAGTCCGTCATTATGCCCTAATATATCGGGTCTTCTTCCAAGTCGTGATTTAGAAGCTTAAACCACCTCCACCGGCGTCTTCCACCCTCCAACGGCGATTTCTCTTCCCCACCGGCGTCCAGGTATGTTTTCTAGCCTATTTTGTTCACCAGCTCTCCCTCTAATCAATTTCTAAGTTTCTTTTTTTCAACCCAAGTTCTTCTTCCCAATCTGCCCGTCACCCGTTGTTGCTGCCCGGAGCTATCTTCGGAGCATTCCAGGCGTCTCCAGCCACCAAGCACAAGCTGCCGCCGCCGTCCGCCTCTCCCCGCCACCGCTGCCGCTCCTCCGATGAAGGTTTGTCTATTTTTTTTTTATTTTTCTAATTTTGTGATAATTAGTTTAAATAGTTTGAATTATTGATAATTTATGTTAATTATTGTTAATTAGATTAATTAGTGTTAATTTGTATTAATTAGTTTAATTGATAATATTTTAAATTAGCTAATTTAATTAGTTAAATTACATTGTTAATTATTATGTATAGTTTTACTTAATTAGTTTAATTTTTTAATTAGTTTAAGGTTTAATTAGATGAATTAATTTGTTTAGGGTTTAGTTACCTAATTTAATTGTTAATTATTTAATTAATGAGTTTACATTGTTAATTAATACTATAACTTTAATTACTTTAATTTAATTTTTAAAGATTATATGTTTAATTAATTTAGTTAGTTTAATTAAATTATTTAATTTAGTTAACTAGTTTAGATAAAATTAATTTATTTAATTAAGATCAAATATAATTAGTTAGTGTCATTTATAGTTAATTTGATAATTAGTCTTAATTAGTTTAATTAAATTGTTAATTAGTATATGTTTACTTAATTTATTTACTTTAATCAAACGAGTAGAAATTTAGTTAATTAGTTTAGATGAAATTTGTTTAGGACTCGCCTTTTGGCTTTCGCCGCCTTCCGGACTGTTCCCTCTACGTGCCGCCTCCCGAGTGCTCCCTCAGCCTTTCGGAGCCGCCTTTTGCCGCTCCGGCGTCATCTCCTTCGGTGAAAGGTAATTGTTTAATTTAATTAGTTAGTTAGATTGTTAATTTACTTAATATATTAAATTACTAATTGTTTAAGATTATTTATCTGAATTTATATTAATAACTATTTAGGTCATTTTTTTAAGATTATTAATTATCTTAATTTTGATTAATAATTATTGAATATAATAATTAACAATTTAGACTAATTGTTCAATTAGTCTAACCAAATTGAATATTGAAATAATTTAGTATAATGATTTGCTTATATATATATATAGTATATTATTAATTGGGATAGACGTAATTAATTTTTTAAGGATATTCTCCCAATATTCATAATATTATACAAACTCGTTATATGTCGTCATATTAATAATGGGATGTTTTGATTAGATGCATGTGTTGTGATGTTTTGATGATGATATGTATGTTTTGATGTTTTGATGATTATGATCGGATGTTTTGATGATGAGATGTATGTTGGGATATTTTGATGATTATGTTTGGACGATGTTAATTTGGACGTATTAATAACGGCAAATCAATGACTTACAAAACCTTAAATTTATAATGTGCAATCAACTGCAAATCAACTACAAATCTACTTATAATTCTCGCCCTCTAACCATAATTCTCGACCTCTAACCATAATTCTCATAATTCTAGACATATAACTATAATTCCCACAATTGATTCCCTCTATTCTCATCCTCTATTCAACTGCAAATAAACTTATAATTTTCGCCCTCTATTCAACTTCAAATAATTCAACTACTGTATTCAACTCCCATAAAACACTTTTCTAAGTGAGTCTCTATTTACACATGTGCAATCTTCATTTAAATGTCTAATTTAATAGACCACTAATATAGTCTCGCCTTCTCCGTAACTAATTAATATTTATTTTACTATGTGAATACTTATTAATAATCAGGGTTATAAAAATAACTCGAGATTGGATGTACTTGCGGTTACTTTCGAATGAGGGATTTAATCCACATTTTCATACTGGGCTTGAAGAGTTTTTAAGATTTGCAAGTAGTCAGCACTAGTACATGGATGGAGAAAAAATTAAATGTCCGTGTGTGAAGTGTATGAATATATGGTTTAGAAGTACAGATGTTGTACAACTACATCTTGCTAGAAAAGGTTTCACACGTGGTTACGAGATCTGGAGGTTTCATGGGGAAACTGAAATACCTTCAGATGTTCAAGAAACATGTGTCGATGCAGATGTAGAACCTGAAGAAGATTACGGGACATACCACGAGATGGTTCATGATCTCGGGGGTCCCAGTTTTAATAACCCAAATGTTGAAGAAGATCCAAATGCTACAGCAAGATTGTTGTACGAGTTGTTGGATGCCGCTGATAAAGAGTTATACCCTAGGTGTAAGAACCACACTCAGTTGTCTTTTGTGGCTCGCCTGATGACTTTGAAGGCCCGTTCTGGAATGCCACAAAAATATTTTAATGAAATGTGTGTTTTATTAAACGAAGCATTCTCAGATCATCACAAATACCTATGAACTATTACAACACACAGAAATTGCTACGTGCAATGGGTTTGCCTGTAGAGAAGATAGATTCATGTATGAATCACTGTATGATCTATTGGGGAGCGGATTCCAATCTTGTGAATTGCAAGTTTTGCAATGAAAATCGATACAAAGATAGGAGTCGGGGACGTAAACCAGTTGCATATAAGAAGATGTACTACTTCCCTTTAACACCTCGATTACAGAGGTTGTATGCATCTAAAGCTACAACCGGAGACATGATCTGGCATTCAACTTTAGTGGATGATGGTGTTATGCGACATCCTGCAGATTCACCGACATGGAAGCACTTTAATGTGACTTACCCAGGTTTTGCAGCCGAGCCAAGGAATATCAGATTAGGCCTATCAACAGATGGTTTTCAACCCTACGGTCAGTTGGGACAACAATACTCATCTTGACATGTTATCCTTACACCTTACAACTTACCTCTGTGGCTGTGCATGAAAGAACAACACATGTTTCTCACAGTGCTTGTTCCTGGTCCAAGAAATCCAAAAGATAAGATAGATGTGTACCTACAACCACTTATATCTGAACTGAATCAATTGTGGACATTTGGTGCACATACTTATGACATTTCATAGAAACAGAACTTTCAGATGCATGCAGCGTTGTTGTGGACCATAAGTGATTTTCCAGCATACTCAATGTTGTCTGGTTGGAGTACAGCTTGACGATTAGCATATCCTCGATGCATGGAACAGACCGAAGCATTTTCTTTAACACATAGCCGGAAGCAGTCATGGTTTGACACACATCGCAAGTTCTTACCTTATGATCATCAGTTCAGGAGGAACAATAGGGCTTTTAGAAAGAATAAAGTCGTTGCAGATGATCCTCCAGAGAGGAGGTCAGGGGAAGAGCTACTGTATCAGATTGAAGATCTGGGTCTCGTGAAGGTAACTGAAGATTATGATGATAATAACAAGCGTATTTTAAAACAAGTTACCACTAGATTAAGGAAAAAGAGCATCTTTTGGAACCTTTCATATTGGAGTTCTTTGTTGATTCGTCACAACTTAGGTGTTATGCACATTGAAAAGAATATTTTTGATAACATTTTCAATACTGTGATGAATGTCCAAAGCAAGACAAAAGACACAACAAAGTCTAGGATGGAGTTAAACTACTATTGTCATAGGCCAGAGTTAATGCGTGACGAGTATACCAATAAATATCCTAAGGCATATTACACACTTGACAAAAATGAGAAAAAAGTCTTGTGTGAATGGGTGAAAGGGCTAAAGTTTCCAGACGGTTACGTTTCAAATATGGGTAGATGCATAGACATAAGTAAATTGAAGATGTTTGGCATGAAGAGTCACGATTGTCACGTTTTCATGCAGCGTATACTACCCATAGCATTTCGAGAACTACTCCCACAAGGGGTTTGGAAGTCGATAACAGAGTTGTGCTTATTCTTTAGTGATTTGACATCACGAAACATAAAGAGTGAGGACATGAGACACTTAACAATAACATCCCAATGATATTGTGTAAACTTGAGCGTATATTTCCGCCAAGCTTCTTTGACTCAATGGAACATTTGCCTATCAATCTAGCTGACGAGGCAAGAGATGGAGGACCAGTTCAATATCGATGAATGTATCCATTTGAGAGGTACTTCAAAACATCTTAATTACAAGTTATATTTCAACTTATACATTATGTTTAATGCTTTCCACCACAATCATTTCAATACAGATATTTGATAAAATTGAAAAATAATGTGAAGAACAAAGCAAGTGTTGAAGGATCTATATATTCTGCATACTTAGTGGAGGAAGCCACTGCATTTTGCTCATATTATTTTGAGGATCATGTGAGTACGATACATAGAGAGTTGTCTCGTAACTACGTTGGAGAATGTTCTACTAGTGGGGAACAAGATCAACCAAGCTTGCTTTCTATATTCAAATTGGCTTGAACTGGTGTTGGAAAGACAGCCAAAAGATCAGTGGATGATAGGGAATACAGAGCTGCTCATGTATACGTACTCCATAATTGTGTGGAGATCGATCCATATATCAAGTACAGTTTGACAACTCAATATAACATCTTTATTTAAGATGTAGCTTTTATCAACTAATATCTACTTGTTGTATGAAGGGAGTACGAATCACAACTCAGGCTCTCAAATCCATGGATTTCTGACATAGACATTGACAAGAAAATGTCGGAAAAATTTCATGAATGGTTTTGTAACTATGTGAGTCAAATTGACAATAATCTAACTTGAATTGAATTTATAATTAAGATATATGAATGAATACTTAACTTGACAAATATTATAACTTCTTGGTGATATAGGTACAAACTTATGTAACAAATCCTGTTATGTGGGATATAGCAAGTGGACCTTCACCAATGATTACAACATATCATGGTTATTTGGTGAATGGTTATAAATTTCACACGATATCTCATGGAACTCACAAAGCAACCATGAGTAGTGGTGTGTGCATCAAAGCTAGTAACTATGGAGACTCCAGTGAGACAGATTTTTATGGACAATTAGTCGAAGTGTGCGAACTCACATATCCAGGTTTATACAATAAAAATGTTGTTTTATTCAAGTGTGACTGGTTCAACACTTCTTCGGAAAGTACAAGGGTTGATCCTCAGTTCAAATTAGTGTCTGTAAATCATACACGCAGACTTAGAAAGTATGAACCATTTGTATTAGCCGTCCAAGCTACACAAATGTATTACTGTTCTTATCCAAGTATGAATCAACAGTGTAGAGACTGGTGGGAAGCTTGTTCTATCAAGGCAAGGTCCAATATCGATATTGGACAAGTTGATGTGTCTAGTTCTACATTAGAGTCACCGTATCAAGAGGATGATGATGTAAATGTAGTATCCGTCGTCGAAGTAGATGATACTATATCACTTCAACGAGACGATGACCAGGTAGAAATTGAAGATAATGACGAAAATAAAGACACTGATACTGTCCAAGAAACAGAAGAGGATGAAGAAGATGATGATGAATATGAAGAAGATGAACCTTCAGAAGAAGAAGATGATGAGGATGACTATGTAGATGAGGAAGATGAAAATGACAATGAAGAAGACGACAAAGATTAGAACATTGTGTAGAAAACTTACCCTATTCGAATTTCAGTCTAATTAATAATTATAAATGCAATCCATTTATTGTATGTTTAATATAAAACTTCAACTTATACGTTTCTTGTTATAATTAATGCAACTTATTTATTAATTTTCAATATAATAGATGTCTTCCGGTCGGAGATCTTCACCTCGAGATGATGTGTCTACTCCTCGAGGAAGGGGTGCACGACGTTCTCCTCTTTCTATCGGTCGGGGTAGTTCCCCGAGCTCATCATCCGGATATGAGTCCGGGACAAGGGGTCTGAGCCACCACATTGGTGGCATACATTTAGGTGGTCCGTCGTCTAGCTCCGATACGGATCATCATGGGGAGCAGAGACCCACGGGGGACTTTGTTCTCGCAGTGAGTGAGTTGGGGTACGTAAATACAATTACATATTCAATTTTAACAAATATTTAATAAGTAATTCAGAAGATTAATATAAATCAAATTAAAATGATCTATGTAGGGGATTTTACCCGCACGGCGCCCCGGCTGATTACATTTGGGAACTATTTAAGATAGTTCCCAATCCGACTGGATACAGTTGGAAGCTGACGCCTAAGGACGTGAGGCAGAGATACTGGGAGGAGTTTAAGGTTCGAAAAATTTCTACAACTTTCAAATTCTTTCTAAATTATGACTTATAACTATATATTGAATTTAACTACAATTTCTAACATACATTGTGGATGTTAGGAAAAATGTACTTGGGCACCGTCTCTCGATGTCAAGATTCGAAAGTTTTGGTACGATAAGTGCCGGGAGAGGTATAAGGATTATATCTGCGGGATTAAGAGGAGGAGGATTGATCCGCCACCCAGAGGTGGGAAGCCTGGGTGGTGGAGTGATGATGTCTGGATGGGTTGGCTCGCTTTCTGGTCTAAGGATGATGTTGCTTCTAAATCCCAAGCAGCGAGGCGCAACCGGCTGTCTGAGCCATAGGGACTGGTCCTATCAAGCATAGGGGAGGGTCGAAGTCCGTCATGCAACGAGCTGAGGAAAATGTAATTTCAAATCATAATTTCAAACATGTTTTATAGTTTTAATTCATATACACATGTTTCAATAACACAACCCCATTGGTATGTCATGCACAGGCTGTTGAGAGGGGAGTACAGCCGATAGACTGCATGTTCGACTCCTTACTCGATGAGCATTGGTAACCAGACGGGACGTCCACCGATGCGAAATCAGAGGCGATAGCGGTAAGTCTTAATTTCAAAGTAATATATATAGTTTATAATTGCAACCTTTATAATATGTTATTAACAAATGTTCATTTCTTGTTTACATGTAGACTGAGGTGTTTGCCCGTGCTGACGCGGAACGGGCCTAGCTTCCTGAGAGTGACCACGATGCGGTGGACACCAACGAGATATACTTGGAGGTTCTTGGCGCCCCAGACAAGAAGAAGAGGTTGTTCGGTACGGGAGGCACAGGGAAAGCGTTGAGAGTCTCCAGGTTCAGTGGCTCGTCGTCCGCCTCACGAGCCAACAGGAACGAGGTTGAGGAGCTGCGGCACCGAGTCGAGGAGCAGGAGCGCGAGCGACATGAGTACATTGCCGAGCAGCGGAGATTGGCTAACCAGGTGGCGCTCGTGCAGACTCAGTATGCTCAGATGATGCAGTGGATGCAGTCTCAGTCCCAGGGAGGAGCAGGTGGTCCCTCATTTCCCCTGTTTCCCCCTCCCGATTATGATTCCTAGACTATTTGTACGGTTGCTACACACATTGATACTATTGTTTTGTATTTCAACATTTATAACATCTTTGGTTAATTATATTAAATTTCGAATTTCAATCGATTTCGTAAATTTTAAATTATCATTCGATGTTTTATTTTATTTGTATTATTTGTTGTGACAGGTTAAAGGTTACCGGTATTACAAAAAACAAAAAATAAAATAAAAATATTTAAACCTAACGACGGACAGGAATCCTTCGTTAGGTCAACGGTCAACGGCTAACGACGGACTGCAATTTCGTCGTTAGCTCTTCGGCGCCGTCGACAGTCACCGAAGGCAAGCTAACGACGGAATCCTGTCCGTCGTTAGCTAACGATGGAAATATCCGCCGTGAGTCCGTTGTTAGCTAACGACGGACTTTTTCTTTCCGTCGTCCGTGAGCCTAAAGACGATCGAAATACAGACAGAAATTTCCTTCGCCAGTCCGTCGTTAAGCCCAACGAACGATGGATTCCTCGGCTGGACGACGGAATATTCCGTCGCCAGTAGGCATTTTTTTTGTTGTGGACATTGAAGAAAGATTTTCACATTGTTTAGGATATGTTGAATGACCAGAAAACAAGTGGTTTTGGATATAATATATCTAAAAAATGTGTTACTGCGGAAAAAGAAGTTTGGGATGCTTATCTTCAATTTTGTTTCCTTATGTTTTATGTTTCCCTAAGTTCATTTCTTAATTTATGGTACTGATTTCTTTTGTATTTATTTGTAGAGTCAACATACTCATTCTAGTTAGCAAAAAAAAATGTTTCCCTTTTACGAAGAATTGTTCTTTGTATTTGGAAAAGACCGTAGCAGAAGGTTCAATCTATTAATATATTAAAAAAAAGTTTTTAATGATAAATTTTTACTGTCAAAATTTAAATTATAGTTTTTAACGGTAAATTTTTACCGCCAAAATTTAAATTACAGTCATACGATTTATAAAATACACATGTTCATCAATTCACAATTTATTATTATTATAAAAAATTTAAATAATAAATGCATTTCATTATAACCATTTTTTATCTTTCCTTTATTCTTTTATTTGTACAATATCTTCCAATTTCTTTTATGTAATCATATGCAATATGTATCTTAAATTAAAGATCTTGACAATAGCTTTAATTTGATATATAATATACAATAAACAAATTTAATATAAAAAAGTGATAATCGTTTTAAAAATTCAACATATACATTTATTATTATTATATACATATATAAGAAATTTTATATATGATATGATTATCTAAATCATATGTACGTGTATTATAATAAGAAAATATTTTTAACATCTATCAAATTATTACTTATTTTATTTTATTTTTTGTGCACAAATTCACTAATTACACACAACTCAATTGTCAAGGATAAATCAAGTTGGATTCAAATTCCACCAATATATAACATATTTTAAGTTAAATTACTTTTTTAATACACGTGACATAAATGAATAATAATTTATGGGCGTTGATAATACACTCTTACTCATTTCAATCATTCTTCTACCAAAAATATGCACACTTTCATTTTTGTTTCGGTAAATATATTCCACATATACTCTTAAATATTATCATTTATTTAAATTGTCATTATTGGATATGTCACTAATTTTTCAATTGTTTCATCTAACAAAGGGTGTTATTATTATCCATTTGAACTGTCTACTAAGAATATGTTGTTTTCTTTTTTTAATATAGTTACATAAAATATGTAATATTTTAAACCTTATAAATATATGTGTATATATATATATATATATATATATTCTATTTGATTTTTTTTTGTTTCCACTAAATATATATTTTATATTTTTTAAAATTTGTATTGATTATGTTACAACTCACTTTTTATAATTAAAAAGAGTATTAATTATTTATTAATTATATGTGCATTGCACGAGTGTACATACTAGTTGATTTAATAGAAGAGATAGAAAGAGAAGAGAGTAACACTAATAATGAGAATATGATTGATATTGAAGATGATTCAGATACATCTATCTCATCCGAAGGAGCTCTAAATTACAAAAAGAAGAAGATTTCTCAATCAATGATTGAAGGTATCAAAGAAGCGGCTTCTGTTATTGCAAGTGAAATTGCTAAATCTAGTCAACTATTTAGTAAAGCTATTGGAGTTGATGCTGAAATTTCTTAAAAAAGAAAGATGAATAATTTTGAGATAAAGAAGATTTCAAATCTCACTGTTGCAGAAGCTATCAAAGCAGTGTGTAGTTAGGGGTGTCAATCGATAATCGGTATCGAACCGGGAACTGGTTACTGAGTACCGATTTTACGGTAAATTTACTGATAACCGGTTCCTCATTTTAAAATATATCAATGCCCGGGTAATCGATATCAAACCGGTACCGGACCGGGTACCTGTTTATAAAATTAAATATTAAAAAATATATGTTTTTTATATTTATTTAAAAAATATTTTATATATTATTAAATATTTTAAATATTATAAAATATTTACAAATTAAATTTATATTGAACTATTATCGATTTAAAATAATATTTTAAAAATATAAAATAAAATAAAAATCGGTACCTTAACCGGTTCTATCGGTTAATCATGAACCGGTCAGTACCTGGTTAACCAGTAATAATAATCGGTTCACTGGTTCCTACAATTTTAAGTTTTTCGATTCTGGTTAACGGGTACTGGACCGATTGACACCCCTATGTGTCATATTGCAAGTTATCCCGAGTTAATTGATGTGGTTTTTAGCATGGAGGAGGAAAACAAAGAGCAATTGGTTTTAACTATATTAGATGTTGGTTCGAACTATATTAGATGGTGAAGTTTAAATAGTTTTTTAAAGTATGTTTATTTATATTTCTATTTTTTTTTAATATTACTGTTATCGTCCTTGTCACTTAAATTTTGAGATTTTACTTGGACTGCTAAGATTGTGAAACTTTTGTTAGCTTTATGGGTGAATGGTGAAAAATGCCCTATTGTGTAAAATCCACCCCTAAAGTACCCACATTGTAAAATCCACCCCTAAAATGCCCAAAATGACTCAAATACCCTTACAACCTAACAACCTAATTAGCCTATCTCTCTCCTATCTCTCTCTCGGCCATTAAAATATAGAATACATCAAAGATGCTCACCTAGGGCAGTAAACCTTGCAGCCTTGTCGGCCAACACTCTTATCCATGCATTAGTATATATATATACTATAATCTTAATAACGAACAAACACACTTATTATCCATGCATTAGTATATATATATACTATAATCTTAA